>OY982579.1:10799606-11018277 GCA_963859945.1 Euplagia quadripunctaria | reverse complement strand
CGCTTGCAACAGACCCATTTCTGATGCCTGATGATGCGGATATACCACCAGACGTACCCATCCTTAGCATAGCTTCACCAGTTGAGCGGCTGCCGGCGCAGGTAGATGAAAAAGTGGACGAAGGGCCAGTGCCGCTGGTTCCTGCCGATGTGTGCTGGTACTCGTCGTGTCCGCGCCCACTCGCGTTATGCACGTTCAACGCATCACATGCCGGCGGCGCGATCACATTAGGTAAAAAATTCGCGACAGTGCGGAGTAATATAAAGTCGTCATTGTCGCGATCACAGTGCAAATCGTCAGGTGTTGTGAACAATTACTATTATAATCAGAACGCGATGTCGTTATCCAAAAGTGTACATATGAACGCCAGTAAAACTAATAAGCCCGAAGTGCGCAAACTTATAGTGACGTGTAGTGGCAGCGGAGTTGGTGGGGTGAGTGGGGTAAGCACAGGGGCCAAAGAGATGCAACAAACGCTGAGTGAGCTATTCGGAAGCGCGGATATACGGCACGCGCTCAACGGGCACGTTGAGCGGCGAGCTCGCGGGCCTGCGCTCAAACTCGCGCCAGGTAAGCGCCCGCCGCCTGCCGTGCTCGACCTCGGCTTCTCGCTCGATCCGCTACTCGCCGACGAAAAGTGCTGAGCACATTATAAGCAATCACCGGTTGTGTAGTCACATAATAATGTATATTTATTTTTCTGTAAAAAGAATCGGGTTCACAGTATGTAAAATAATCACAAATCGTCCCGACCGGAGTTTAATGTTACGATACTGTTAAATCTCATTTCTTTTCGTCAAGAAGCGAACTAATGTTTGTATTATTTTGTATATTATTTTTAAGATTTTTTAAAAAATCCTTCTCCGATACGAGATTCGGTATGTGTCAATGAATAATTAAAAATAGATTATTACAGAATGGTTGTATTTTTTCGACATGACATATTACTCATTGTTGATACTGAATTGAATTCTGATAAATGGCCTAGGATAAATAATGGTTTAATGTGATGAAAATTTCCATGTAAAAATATAAATACTATTAAAATAAGTATATCCATAATAGTAAATCGCCTCCTTTTGAAAATAAAGGCAAATACCTCAATAACTAAAACAACTTGTTTTAATTAACCAGTTTGTACCTACCTAAAGGAAACCAGCTAATATTTACAAGATCAAAGATATCCGACATTTCCTTCGTACTATGAATAAATGCTTATCCCACGGATATTCTTATGCATCTATTGGCCTTCGTGTAGGTAGATTCAAATTATAGACAAATTATTAATCTTTGTTAAACTAGTATACAAGTGAAGGTCTCATAGAGAATTAACACCAGTAAGGGGTCGTCCATTAATCACGTGATGTTTTTATAGCTACTTTTTGAACCCCCCCTTCCTTCTAGTGATACGTGATGAGGTTTTAGACTAACCCCACCCCTCCTTTAGCCATAATCACGTGTACAAAATATATTTAAAAAATTCTAAATATTATCTTTAAATACGCCTACGATAAAAATAAGTACACGTAATATCTCACTACACCCCCCTACCCCCTTGTGATATTTCGTGATTTCTCCTAACACCCTCCCCCCTTTCGAGCCTCACGTGATTAATGGACAATCCCTATTGTAGGTACATAATTAGAAGTGTATGTACATAGTTGCAATTACCGAAAATAAGATTAACTCTGTCGACCTTTTCTGGTTACAAAATAGTATTTAGTTTTTAGTTTATGTCAACAGAGTGGTAAACAAGCTCACGTGCTAAGCGCTTGCAGTGGTTGTCACTCGTGCGTTGCTAACCCTTCACCGTGTTCCTAGCGGTCTCCATTGGGGCTGGAGGTACTTATTCACTAAAGTCGAGACGCTGAAATTCGAGCAAAAACGTTCTGTGCCTTATTATGTCCTACAGCTTTTTAATTACGTGTTTTAACTATAAGATGCTTCTGTACTTAGCATCACAAGGCAAGACTACATGCACAAGTGTGTTGTGTAGTGTTAAATTTGAGTACCGCAGAGAGTACTCAAATTTATTAGCACACGACTCATTATGTGATACTGTGATAGTGATAATGCAATACAATATGGTTTCAACGCAAAACAGTTATTACTTTAGTGACTGGGTTTGGACAGTGCTTAAGGGTATAAAAATGGATCAATTGCGCCTATTTATATTATACAATCTAAATATTGTGTAGCTACGAATAGTCTTGCAGACGGCGAGCTAAACAACGCTACTTAATCCAATCTTTAATTTTATTTTATTTTCCCCCCGGATTTGATAACTTGTGTAGTTTAATGAGCTGATCATGAATGTTTTTAGTTTTTGCCAATTCCTAAGCTTTTTGAAAAAGGTTTATGACGCATTATATTAAAAAGAAAAATACAATAAATTATTTAAAAATATTATAAATACATATAAAATTACGTTAATACATAAATTTAAAATGTTAAATTATTTGGAATATGTTGTTTTTTTTTTACCGAAACTCCGATTGTGGATTTTTTTCTTAAAATACCGGCTTGGATTATCTCACTTCAGCAACCAACAATAGTCTGTCATCATTGGTGTAATCTACCTTTCTTGATAGCGACGTTTCATCTCTTTCAAATCCTGGGGGAATGGGCCTATTCCATTACTCAAAAAAAAAAAACACTCTCATTAACCCTCTAATAATATAAATTGTATTCCATAATAAAAGTACATAATTAGAAAAAGAATAATGTTTCCTAAAATTAATGGCCTCATCAGCAAATGACTTTAAAATTTACAATTTTTTCGAATTGATGCCCATTGCAACCATACAACGATTATTTTGCTGTAAATACAAAAACAAAATAAATACTAAAGTTAAAGGTACAAGCTAGTTAAGCATAAGAACTTCATCCTTTCTCTTACACTGCCGTACCCGACAGGGTCCATAACGCCCATCATGGAGGATTGGCTTGAGAGGCGACACGGTAGCCTTTCCTACCGGCTGACGCAAGTGCTGACCGGACACGGCTGCTTCGGAAAGTACCTGTGTCGTATAGGCCGAGAGCCAACGTCTGTGTGCCATCACTGCGGAGGCGGTCGCGAGGACTGCACTACACACTCTAGTAGAATGCTCAGCGTGGGTGCAGCAGCGGTGCGACCTCGCGACTGCTATTGGTGTGAGAAGCCTCTCGCTAGAGGCCATGGTTCTGTCCATAGTCCAAAGTGAGATTGCTTGGGATTCTGCCGCCTCGTTTTGCGAGGAAGTGATGTGCGCTAAAGAGGCGGCGGAAAGGGAACGGGAGAGAGTTAGTACTCTCCCGTCCGTACAGAAGAGGCACCAGGCGACGGAGATCACAAAATGATCCGAGACCTCCATGAGCGCTGGCCTGGGGGTGACGGGTGAGGCTGCCCGTTACCCTAGCAGAAGCAGCCCTGAGATGGTGGCGCGATGTGTTCCGCGGGCGCCTCTGATGGTAGGGGGGCGAGGCCCCCCGTACGTTTTGGTGTGGCTGCCTATTATTTAACAGGCGGCCATGGTGTGCCGGGGTCCTCGGGGACTTCCTTCCTAGGGTATACCCGAGTCGCTTGCAATAGAAACACTTTTGTGTTTTTTCCATTTGCCAAGTGTGACATACCACACAACAGTGGGTATCTGGGACTACTACACTGTATACTGCGTGTAAGGTAATGTGTGCAGGAGAGGAATAATACTGGAGGTCACCGAAAATCTAATTTATTCTTACTGAGGAATTACAACACAAGTATCGATAACGAAGTTGCTACAACGACTGAACTCTGTGTGTGGAATATTACTTGCGTTCATCGCTTGTTACAGTTCTGAGAATTATGTGTCAGCATTAACCACCACACATTGATAATTTTTTTTAAGCTTGTCTCAAGTCTGTTACAAAAACTAAAGAACTTATATTTTAAAAAATAGAGGTCAAGGTATTTGCTTACTTCATGGTGGGTACCATTGGAAAAAAAATCTATGCAAATCGCAATGAATATTGGAAGTGCGCTACAACAAAAAAAGAAAGTGTGTTTGATCTCTCACAATCAAAGTAAGTCGTTAACTTATACAAAAGCAATATCTAACTGAGCTTGTGGCAACTTGTACATACGGCAAAAAGATACTTCAATATCATCCAGCAAAAACGAGTTGAACTATGTAGTGACTACTGATCCTGCATCGCGCTATTGAATTTCAAGAACAAAAGAAAAACATCAAGATTTTACTACACATTTATAAAGAGATTCACTATTCACCAGTAGGGATATATGGAACAAGCATAGACATAAAATTTCCAATTACCCAATCCAACCAGTAGGGATATATCCGTAGGGACATAATGCATGGAACAGGCGCATAATATATTGCTGTTCACCTTTTAAATTTATTTTCTAAATTAAAATAGCGGGCTTGCCCGGTATGACATTCGTGTAATTATTTTGTATAACTTTAAGCGTGGCTTAACTAAACAAAAATGTTTGGGGGGATTAGTAGTGCACTGTGGGAAACTTGTCCATCGTTAAGGACCATATAACGGTGGTATTGCAAGGAGGATGATGCAATACCGAGAAGAACATTGAGACTGTACGAAAATTATTGTAGGAGGAGTGTCACATATCGAGTTAATAAACCTTAGAGTTAAGTGACCCGACCGTTCATCAGATTCTTCATGACCATTAGAAAAACGGAAACTTTCTTCACTCTGGGTACCGCACTCGATGACTGATGCGCTGAGGGAGCAGCGTGTGACTTGGTTACAAGTCACACGCTGCTTCCATATGTTAAAAAAGTTGGAAGATGGCCGATCTGACTATATATGAACACGATTGTTACACCTGATGACACCCGGCTGTATTATTTCGACGTTAATACGGATTTTCAGAGTAAAGAATGGGTGTATGAAGATGAACCACCGCCGTCTGTGAAAATAAATAAAAAGGTTTCTGTATTTTTTACTAAGCTTAATATTGGCTATGGTTTGCTAGATAAAACTGTTACTGCTGTATGGTATACAGAGGAATGTTTACCTCAAGTATCAGAAGCCTTAAAAAATTAACGATCAAACTCAACCAGTCCATAACCATACTTGGCTTTTGCATCAAGGTAACGCCCCTGCACATCCTCGCCTCACCGGTGGACACCGCATCCTTCGTTTTTTTAAATATATATACTTATACCACCGCAATGCAATAACTGCAGCTGATACGTGAAAACCTGCGTAGTGTCTATTCAGAGATAAAGCTCGAATAGATTAGGTTTTCATCAAGGAGCTGAGCAGCTTGTCTACAGTGTCAGGTAGGTACTAATAACCCCGATAGTCTCCAAAACTTATCAACTTTACTATTTAGGGGGACCGTTTTATATTTCTAGTTATTTTTAATATTACGATTAATAGAAATGCGGCATTATCGAACAATAAAATCACTAAACGATATGCACAACAACACACAATTTAATCGCGATCGTCACCCTAATTTAATTGAATATTAATCCTAATTTTTTTTTGGGCCTATATAGGTAAAGATCCGTTCACAATAGTTCTCAGCTATAAAGGGATTCGTAAGTGTTTTTAAGGTTCCCCTTAAAAACAGGGTAAGGGTCTTTAAAAATTGCATAATTTTTGAAGTTACTTTTTAGGCATTTTCTCAATAACGGAGTGAATAATTCCAATAAAAAAATAAGTTCGATTTTAAATCTTTAACTTAACACATTCCACCTGCTTTTATGAGCAACGGAGGTGATAATGCCTCGAAATTTAAACGGTCATTACTTTTAAACAGATAGTTTTTTTTCGAAAATTGTATATGTTTGTATGTGCATGCTAAAGTCATGCTTTCAGTGATTTGAGCAAGTGTTCAATTTTCATATACAGCCTGTATATGGTATGGCAGGTATAATTTACACCTAAACCGAGTCGTACGATAGGCCACGTAATAAGAGAGAAGAAAAACACGAAAATGTATATTTATTTATCTTTTATTATTACATATACCTAAGAACTTAACACTTTAAGTATCAACACTTTTTATGTAGGTAAATAATACCGCGTTTATTAGAAGTTGTTAATGTGTTCAGGCAGAATAAAATCTATATTTAAAATAAAAACGGCATAGTAGGTTATTCACAGTTCATCTGGGTAGTTAGCGCGTAGCTATTTATTATTAATTTTGGTATTTCCGCCAATGACACAGTTAAAGAATCAAACTTATATGAATGTATAATGAATTTCGTACAAAAATGTGTAGTAGTCGCGTAGGCCATAAGTCATGACGTCATGTTCTACTGAAATTTTCAAAACCATAGTGTTTATTTTTATTTAAATTTTCTTATCTCTGGACTTAAAAGAAACAGAATTATATAAATAATTTTAAACATGAACAACATCATCGTCCTATGTATATAATATAAGATCTATATAATTGAACGTAGGAATAAGAATCATTTATTTTTCTTCATATTTTTGCCAAGCTTCGTTTTTGATTTGACGATCCCCTTGAACTGTTTACTGTTGACAGCCTTTTTCCTATAAGAAAAAAATATCATCCAATTACTTCTATTTGTTCTATCGAGTCGGCAAAAAGGTACATGGTAAGTCAGTTGTAACATTCGCAATACCTTTTGTCTTACTCGTGTCAGCCCTCTCTCTTACGCAATATTAGCTTTATCGAGATCAATTATTTATAACTACCAAAATAAAATTTCTATATTAAAAAATTCGAATTTTCCTAAAATAGTTAGTGCTTTACGTTATCACCTATCTGTACGAACCTAACATATGACCACACCTTCCTGTAACACCTTGTAATATACAGTGTTCTGTAACACTGTATATTACAAGGTGTGGTCAAATTTTAGGAGCGTTATGTGTAGCCGACAAATAGTTGATTTAGATTGAAAAACGAACGAATTTAAAAAAAAATGTAATTTTTGCATTTGCTTTTCCTAGTGTAGGTGCACATTTATAAACATTATGAATTTTCATGTCAATTTCAATGATTTTGTTTTTAAATTTTTTTATGCAGACATTTTCAGAAAAATCTGGAGATTCCGTCAACATCCTTGGTATTTAAATACCTATAGTATCATACATGTCAGCCCTCTCACACACAAAATATTAGCTTTATCGGTAAATTTTCAAGTTTAATTTTTCAGTTCCAAAATAAGATTTTTGTATTTAAAATCACGAATTTTCACAAAACTTTTAGCGGTGTACGTTATTCACGGGGTCTACTGCACGACCCTAAAATATGACCAAACCTTTCTGTAACACTCTGTATAAGTCAAGAACGACAAAGAATGTCACGTTTAAGGAGTTTCATCTTTCTACTACGTGTTACTATGCGAATTAATCTTGGCATTATTCCAATATGACAATAAATTGTAGTATGTCGTTGTACCGTACTGTAATAAATTTATTACATAATATTTATGGCTCGTACACATTGTTATAGCCCACTTCAAAAGAAGCAGGTTCTACTAAAAGGTCCCATAAAAAAAAAAACAAAAGGCAAAGGGCCCGTGTTAGTTGTTAGTGATACCATTTAGGCGAATTGTAATCGTTTTTTTTTTAGATTTTGCACGGTAACGCCTTGGATGAATTAAATGTTGCCACAAAGTAGTCCAAGAACTCGTTTAGACTTACAACGACATGTTTAAAGTGAATAAATCTGTTTTACCAAACAGATCTACCCCCACACTATCAAACAGAGTGCAAAAAATATTCTATTATAGAGTATGGGTATCCTATTGTTCAATAGGCAACATGATTTCAGGGACTCACAGGATTTATACACTACTATCTACTTGCCTAAAACGATTGTGCTAGTTATAGGGTAATGCCATGTCAGAAAAGATCTTACCTCTTGTTAAGATTACTTCTAGATAGCGGTAGATAGGCGTAAGGATCATGCTTGCCCTTTTTCTTGACATCGCCCTTCGCCTTCTTAGATTTGAACTCCGTGCCCGCGCCAGAAGCCACTGACGCTGTTGAACCGAGAGGCCTGGAATATAATTTGTTAATGTGTATACAATAAATTACTAGTTGATGTGGTTTTGACTCCACTGTCCGACTGTCTGTCGACATTTGAAATTTTCACTGATGATGTATTTCTGTTGCCGCTATAACAACAAATACTAAAAACTAAAAAAAAAGTTATAATATAGTGTCTAATGTTGTATAGATAGTGGGTACGGAACCCTTCGCGAAGCGCGAGTCCGCTTCGCACTTGGCCGGTTTTATTTAAAAAATAATATAGCAAAAAGAGGTAACTTTAAAGCCCGTGATATCGATATAAATCAATATTATAACATTTCTACCTCTTTTTACGTCTACCTTTTTAGAATTTCTTCTTTTAAATTATAAATTAGAGGTATGTAGGTTAAAATGATTCCTCATTATTACTATTATTGTCGAGGAACGCCTTGTGCTTCACCTCCTAGCTTCTTGTAAAACAAACATTTAACTTGTTAAATGCCTTAGCTGTCATTCAAAACTTGACATTTATCTCAGTAGTAAATAGTGATTAAGATATTACTTAATCTTCATCAGAAGGAAAACTTTATATACCACATTTAAGTCATAGTAGACATTAAAAATTTCTTACACATATAAAAATTGTTATACATAATTATAACACTTACCTATGAATGCCCTTTCCTCCCGCTTTATACCTAGATCCAACAGTGGCAGTAGATGCTCTACTGCGGCTGGACTTGCCACTCTTCAAACTCAAAATGTCGTCATAACGACGTTTTGTACCTGGTTTGACCAGTTTTGACGGTTTGGACCCCTCGTCTTCCTTATCTGTGACAGCATATCATATAAATAAAACATACTTATTATTTCAGTAGCTGATTTATTACCCGGCATAGAAACTGATTAAAACGATTTTTTTTAAATGGGGATTACGTTTGATTTTGCTGAGCTTTATAAACTTAATGTTTGATTTTGCTGAGCTTTATAAAGTTAATGTTTGATTTTGCTGAGCTTTATAAAGTTAATGTTTGATTTTGCTGAGCTTTATAAAGTTAATGTTTGATTTTGCTGAGCTTTATAAAGTTAATGAATCCTGAAGTTTACTTGTAGCTATCATCTTCTAAATTGAAATACTGCAATAATTGTTTAGTAAGAAAAAAGTTGCGTTCTTATCCTTGGCTTTGGTCAGAAAGACTTTTCCTAAAACCTATGTACTGTATGTACATAGGTTTTAGGAAAAGTCTCATTAAACTGAAACTCCTTTGCAATATATCCAAGAGAAATAACTGTAAATTGATTCTTTAGTTTATAATAGTAGCAGAACAAAATTATATTCTTTTTAAATATTTCTTCACCTACCGGTATCATCAGTATCGGTATCAATGTCCCCGCTGGGCTTTGGCTCGTCATCTCCATCATCATCGAATGCGTCTTCACTGATTATAAGTCTTCCGTCCGGAGTCGTCTTAAATCCGCCATCTTTCTTCTTCTGGGCTTTCACTTCCGTTGCTTTTTTGCGAGAGGGATCGGTAGCTGTGAAAGAAAACGGTAGGAGTAACATATCTTATTACTTTAAACGAACAATTCCTGTATGTGTGTATTTACATTTCGGGTATCTCGGAAACAGTTCTAACGATTTTTATGAAATTTTGTATACAGATACAATTTTGCATAGTTGTATTTCCTGTAAAAACGCAATTTTACAAAAAAAAAATTAAGTAAAACAAATAACGATTTTACGAAAAGCTAACGAACAAGGCTCATTCTTCCGGGTACTCAACACATTAGTTTTTACAAAGCGTGTAAAATTAATTTCTTTTAACTTTTGGCATAAATACATTCATGTTATTTATGGCTCTCCAAATATAATTGCCTCTTTGCCAAGGAGAAGATATGACATATAATTGTAAAACTATTGTCTGATAATCAGTATCTAAACTATAAACATTTTTGTTTGATGGACGATGATTGATTTTGTTTTGATGATTTGTTTAAAATCTAGTACTAATATTATAAAGGTGTCAGAATTTTGTTAATTTGTGTGTATGTGAAACGTGTTCTGAAGAATTTATCATATCAATTGAAAAAATCTTTCACTATTTGTAAGGTACGCTATTGCAGATGGAATATTATATTATAAGTTTAAACCGGGCGACGCCAGTTTGGTTACTAGTCAGTGACGGTGTGAGGCGCTACACACCGTAGCGGTAGGTCGCTTTCCCCTTAATAAAGAATCCCCGTCGGGTCCGAAACGAGTTGGTCATCGTCAAAATACGCAAGTGAGTAAAAACGTACATCTTTATAAATATATAAAAAATCGTGTCACGTTGTTTGTCCGCGATGAGCTCCTAAACTAGTGAGCCGATTTTAATGAAATTTTGCACACTATGCAGTTTGGTCCAACTTGTTTTTATCTTAGTTACAATAATTTTTATCGCTAATTACCTACTGTAATACTATAAATTACACAGCAACGCGTGGTCTGGTAGCTAGTCTTTAATAAATATTAATTCCACTAATGAAAGTAGTTTTTTTTTTTTTATTCTAATACAATCTGTATGTCCGATAAACACATAGACAGATGATATCCAAATCGGCCGGATCTGAAATGCATCAGTTACTCTGGAAATATAATTACCTGTAATCTTTCTAGAAGCTGATACATCAGCCAAATCGACAATATTCTCCGGGTCATCTTGAATCCAGGCCTGGTTCTTCAACTTCTTGTTGTTCTTGGCTCTAGCTTTGGGCCTTTCCTCCTCATCGTCCAGGAACTCCATCTCAGAATCCGAATCTTTTAGGATGTCTTCTAGTGTTTTCGATGTGCCCTTGATGGGCATGTCGTCCTCTGAATCTTGTTCAGATTGGTCTCTATAAATGGTGAATAAGTACCGACAATATTTAAATCAATTGTGTGCAGGGGTGAAAAAATAATGATATCTAGTATTTTTGTACTCCACAAAAAGGTTCTAAATTCGTTGGAATATTTATTTTTACAAATACGATAATTTTTTTATTGTGGTCCTATTTCAATAACTCCATTTTTGTTATAAAGGAAATTTATCAAGAGTTGTTCTCAATTATTTTGGAAAAGAATACTACCTTTAGGGAAGAAAAATAGGTAATGAGAAATTTTTGAGTGCATTGAATCAGTTATATTTTTTTCTAAAAGGTAATTATTGTTGTTGCTTAGCCGAATATATACACATTAAATACACATACAATTATAGTATCTAACGATAGCATATTATATTAATATGAAAATGGACTTAAGTAGTTGGCAGAAAGACACTTTGATTTAAGGCTAAACGACAACTGTAGTTTTAGTCAACTGCAAATATAAATGATCTCAGTGTATAACCAACCTTTGGCCATCCTTCTGCCTCTTCTTCCTATTATCCATCTTCCTAATATTCCTCAATCTCCTCAGCATAACTTCATCACTTTGAGGAATGAGTTTCTCCACCGTATCTGCGCCGTATTTCCTTAACATTTTATTTAAAAAATAACCTATCTCTAAACGCGAGTGACGCTTGCAGTCTTCCTCCATTGATGACAAGGTTTTAAATATTAAAGGCAAACTGCCTGCTAATACTTCTGTAGGAAGGACCTTTGTGTAAACCTGTAGAAGAAAATGTATTTGCATTTATCATATTATCTTTCTTTAAGTGAGCGTCCATGCCTGAACTACTTATAAAATATGGCGTCAACAAGTCCATCATTCCAGAGTGCACTAAGAAAGTTCTATAAGGATAGACAAATATCTGGGGTGCGTACTATAGACAGTTCTGATTTGAAAGCGCTACACAGATAATCTGCACAAACGATAAGTAAAATAAGGTGTCTGTGATATGGATTGAAGATCATCTATCAAAAACGGAGGACAGAGTCGGCAATATGGCTGATAATAGAGCTCAACCGCACAAAGGTCAGTAAATTTTGGACCATGTGAAACATTAGCCGAAAAGATAAGTCTTGTCCGAGGAAAAAGAATGGTGGTGCCCATGGGCGTGCCGAAGGGGGGCAAGGGAGGGCAGCTGCACCCTCTGGCTTTTGGATGCTTACGTAGTATTAGGTTTATTAATGAAATACTCACAAAAACAATATTGCCCTCTCTGGGAAGACAAAAACAAAATCCAACAACAAAATTTTAATTTGTTGTCCCAAGGGGAGGGCCCTTGGGACAACAAAATAAAATATTGCCATGTTGCTCCCCCCCCCCCCCCTTCCCCCCAAATGATGAAAGGCAAGGAACTGTATCTCCCCTGCATCACATATGGCTGTAAAACCTAGGCTTTGACGAAATATCATAGGGATAAACATGCAAAATTTCAGAGAGCCATGGAAAGGAGCATACAAGGGCTAAAGCCAAAGACAAAGTCAGGAGTATAGACATCAGGCGCAAAACAAAACTAACAGACATCCTATCACGCATCGACCAACTAAAATATAGATGGACTGGACATTTGCTCCGTTGCAAGTACGAAAAATGGAGTAAACAAGTGACTGTCTGGTATCCGAAACATAAGCCTTACGGGTCTCCTCCAATGCTTTCCACTGTTTTATTGCCTATCTGTTGCCATGTCCTCCATCTTCTCACTTTGCGACCTCGGCTCCTATACCGCAATCGGTCCAGTAGTTTTTGCGTGAAAGAGGAACAAACATCCATACATCCTCACAAACTTTCACGTTTCGGTATACTTAAATTCATTCTTAATTTGTAACGTAAACTATAGAACTCACCTTCAAGAAACTCAATGCAGCCGCAACAATTTCTCTATTATTGTTTAACATTTGACCAGCAACAGTCTCCAGTAAACCTTGTACGGTTTCCAGTCCCATCTCTTCAGAGAAGTTGAACAGAGCGGAGGCAATCGCCCGTAAAGTTGCACTCACGATGCGGGGTAGAGGTGCAGTTAGACCAGACGTTAACATTGCGACGAAAGCTTGCATACCTAGGCAGATTACCATTTCGTTACACAAGGTCTAAGAAAAATCAGGCTTGACATTGCAGTCTAATCATGTCTTTTATTTATATTCGTATTATTATTATTACTTATGGATGGCATTTCCTTTTTACTGAGGGTTCAAAAAATGATACTGCATACGGGGCTGCTTATTTTGATGCATGTCATAGAACATCTGCTATGTTTAAAATTGACTGTTGTGTATCCATTATGACATTGGAACTTATTGCAATCTCAAAGGCTATGAGCGAAGCTATTTCGCTAAATAGTGACCGGGTCGTTATTTTAACTGATAGCAAAAGCGCTTTACAGCATATAGCTCGGTGCGCCTCTGGTTTCAGAGGTGCACCGATAGCTTATGTAGTGCTAAAGCAAATTCAGGAATTGAATTCATCTGGTAAGTCTTTGAGATTGCAATGGGTTCCTTCTCATATTGGGCTCCAGGGTAACGAGCAAGTTGATACGTTGGCTAAGTTAGCGTGTACAAATGGAATGAATTACGCCATTAAAATGTCTTACTCTGAATACTTAGGCAACATTAAAAAACTATGTTATAAACACTATAAAGAATTTTTTGATGAGAGGAGTAAGGAAAAGGGCATTTGGTATAAAACCATTCAACATCAGCCTGCTAGGATGCCCTGGTTTATGAATAGTAATTTAAATAGAAATATGATTGTTATAGCGGATAGGCTGCGCTCAGGCCCACTATCCATCTAGAAAGTTTGGACATCTCATGAAAAAAGTTGATACGCCCGATTGTGATACTTGCGGAGTCCTTGACGATGTCCAACACTTACTGATGGATTGCGTCAAATACCGGCGCCAAAGGAACTCGTTGATGTTCAAATATAATCTTAATGTGTACGATGTAGGACTTTTCATTAATATTCTGAGTAACCCTACTACAAATGCGACGTTAGATCTATTTGAGATATATGCACAACAACGACTTCCTTTGTCTCCTATCATAACATAGTATCATTTTAGAATAAGCCACGATGGGGCTAACATATTACTCTGTAATAAAAGCCTCTAAATAAATAAAGATTAAAAAAAATATATATATTATTACTTTTTTATATAAATAAAAAAAGTAATTTTCATAATTATACAGAATAATTTACCATTAAATTAAGGCGATACACATTTTTTCGAAAATAACGGCTTGAAAACAGATCATAGTGCTTAAATCTCGTGAATTATCTATCTTACAATACAATAAGTATATTACATAGGCTTTAATGCCAAAAACATAATGCCCATACTCCAATATATGTATTACAAGATCTTTGAGTATTTTTTCTCAGTAAAATCCCCAGTATCAGTCTAAAAATATCAAATCCTGCTGCTCTGAGAACTACTTACCTCCATCTTGTGTTGTGAGTACCTTGCCGACGCTATTGATGACGTTGAACGCACACTGTCTACACTTGGAGTTTATGTCTTTTGTACATATCACTGACTCTGCTACCGCGCTTTTTAACAATTTGCTCTCAGCGTTCAGGAATGGTGTTGTGTTGATCAGGTGTTCTATACATCTGAAGGACAATAAAATAACAATAATTTTGTTATATAAAGTGGAAAACTACGGCATTATCAATTGAAAAAAAAAATAAACGATGAAGTCACCTTTCAAACAAAAAATATCGCACGCAAATCAGTTCATCCGTTTGGGAGCTACAATGCCACAGACAGACACACATACACAGACACACACAAACACGTCAAACTTATAACACACCTCTTTTTGCATCGTTAAAACATGAACTTTTAAACGTTCAAAGGACGTGGTTTCGTTTATTTCACACACAGTTACTGCTACTTTACAAATAAAATCCATTATTAATCGATTAAAAATCATAAATTTAAAACACCCCGGACTCGAAAATCCCTTCAACGATTACAAAAGAGCTGATGATCTTCGAACGGCTTAAGAGATTTTCTTGAATTATATCTAAGAACACTCGATCAAGTCACCTTTCAAACAAAAAAAAGCGCATTTAAATCGGTCCATTCGTTTGGGAGCTACACTGCCACAGACAGACACACAGACACGTCACACTTATAACACCCCTCTTTTTCGTCGGAAATAAAAAATAAAAATACCTAGTGTACCTTAAACCTCGGACGTTAAAAAAATAAGTGATCCTTACCTTAGTCTGGCTGCCTTGCTACTATCGGCAACTTTATTTAAAGACGACATCAATAACTTCTTAATCTTTTTATAATTATCTTTTAAAAATTGCTTACAACTATCATTATTACTCTTAAATATCTCTTCTAATAGCCTGTAAGCTTTTTTATGTTCCATTTCAAGAATTTTTGCCTTCTCTTTATATCTCAATTCATTCTTTTTCTCTTCATTTTCTTCTACAGCGTTCTCCCTTTTAGCTTTTTTATGCTTTTTAGGATCTTCTAAAACCGTTTCACATAACGGATAGACCCACTCATCGAATAACTTCGCTATTCTATCGCTATCTTGGTATAAAACTAATGTTCTAATGATGTCTAGTATTGATTCTCGTTGAAAGTGATTGTCTTTAGATGTTTTTAGTTGTTGCAGAGCGTTTGTAAATAACTCTTCAGTTAAGGTTCGATCAGTTATCGTGAGATATACCTATAAGAAACGAGAATAAACAATTTTAAATATACAAAGAATTCTACATTTGGATGGAAATATTTATGTATTTAAAAAACTTCATGCACAATTGTACAAAGGCGGAAGATGTGGTCTATTTGGACTTATTTATACCAGTTAAATTAATCAAAACAAGCTTGGTAATACATAATACACAGGATACACACTATTAGGTACTTACATATATACATAGTTATAATATTCATACGTATTAATACATAATATATACACACAACAATACATATATACATAAACTATGAATACCGCAGTACGGGGTAGTGTACTAGCGTTGAGCATATTCTGCCAACTCTTTTTGGAGGAGATTACGGACTTTCTTCTTAAATACAAAACGGTTTGTAGACATCCTGATTTCGACGGGGAGCGCATTCCAGAAAAGAACTGATTGCACGTAAAACGAAGAGTTAATAAAGTCGGAAGTGTGAGGGGGGCATAATAGAAGTAGATTATTTGTTGATCGAAGAGATCTCTCCTGATTTGAGCACGGGCGCCGGAAATAGGGAGCTAAGTAAGAGGGTGGAGATGGAGAGTTGAGAAAAGAGAAAAGTGATGTCAGAGCTCGCAGATTGCGGCGCTGGCGAATAGGAAGCCAATTTAATTGGGAACGTAAAGCAGACACATGGTCATACTATGCGTACTGTCGCGCCTTTGTGGTATTACCTTATTACTGACAGGTGAGTATATGTACTGATTTATATAGAACTGGTTTGTATTATATAAGTGACAGAATAGGTTGAAGGCTGAGGAGAACGACCGTGAACGTCAGAACGGTTCGCCAAAGAATAATGTGATCAAGATATTAATTATATAATTGTGTTACTAATGTTAAATATGATAAGCCAGATGATTGATTACAGCTTTACGAGCTAGTGAGTGTTTCAATTATTCTCCTTTCACAAGTGTCCCTGAAGTCCCGGGTCCTCAGCTATGTTACCCCAGTCACAGCAGTGCGTAGCCTTAAAAACACCTAAGTAGTAATATAGTTAATGTAATTATTTTATATAATATTATACCTGTATAGTTTCTAAGGCTGCAAGTCTCTGTCCTTCCGCGCTGCTGCCCTTAGCAGGAGACATGTAAATATTCAACAATATCGGCAAGTAGTTCTTAGCAAATCTGCTCAATTCAATTTTATCCTCCTCATTATCTGCTGAACAGGTTACAAGCTTTCTCAAACCCTGCATCACAGACAACCTAAACTCCGGATTATCTTTTAACACACTGCCTAACACTCTAGCCAATGACTTAAAATTTTCTTTTATATCTTTAGGGTTGTTGCAAAAGCTTGGCAGTAAAGCCCAGAATTGGTTGCAAAGTAACTCGTATGTATGAGATAGCGCCACATTGTTTTCCTGAGTTAATTCTCTAGATTTCTTTCGACAGAATGTTGCCATTTCTAAAATTTCTGTTGCAAAGAATTTCATGTGTGAGTTTTGTATTTTTTCCTTTAATACAGGAAGGAGCCATGTGCGTTCAATGTTGATGTTTTCAGGTCCATCTCGGAGCGGTATCGTCTTGAGAACGAACTCTGGTCCTAGCGATTTAATTGCACATCCTGTAGCGTATTCAACTTCTATGTCGTTGCCAAAGTTATGGCTCTCACGTCGATCATTTAGCTTCTTGAGAAGGGGTCCCAGAACATTTGTTACTTTTTCGTTGCCGATCTGTACAGAGTATAATATTTAATATAACATATAATGTAACTGAATCATCATCAATCCCCTTTGAGCCTCGCCCAGTACACTACTCTTATTGCTGTTTAAAAAAAATCTAATAGTCTAGTAACTAATTCATTCAGCAAGCTCATGCAACCAACACAATCCATTCCAAGTTATAATTTAGGTCAATTTAACAATATTTGCAGTGCAGTATTTTACTCGGTAGTTTGAAATTCTAAATTAGAGTTAGTGGGGGGCAACGGCATAGTAGCTCACATAAGCATTACAGATCGAACACGAACGTTCTTAGTGTATACCACCAAACGTAATATTTTTACGAGGCATCCAGGTAAAAAAGCGATTGCTTTGAAGTTTATATTTGGACGAAAAGTTCTGTATGTGTGTAAAATATGACTAGCGTCTAAGTGTGTGCAACTGGCGACAAGCGATTTCGAAGAGAATACAGTTAATGGCACTTCCATCTACATATTCTCTGTTCTGTGGCTTATACAATACAAATACTTACTTCAAAACAAACAGCAATAGTCATAATCACGTGTCGTATAGCTTGGTTGAAGGGATTGTCAAGTCCCGTGCCTATACATTTGAATATCGTTTCGATATGGCCTTTGTGTTTAGGGAACGAATCTTCGGATTCCACAGCCAACTTCACGCAATCAAGTAACACAGCCTATAAAAACAGACAAAAAGAGAAAAATAAAATGTAATTCGTCGTTGTTTTTCTTGGATATTATAGAGGTTTAGCTAAGATAGTTTTGTTTCCTAGTCCTAGTTACAAGTACCTAATCTGTATAATCCGGTATTCTATACAATACCTAGGCATTGTATAAAATACCTGGGACGTCAAATATTATGAATATTACACACTTTACCTAACTACACAGTACCTAGGTAAAGTTTGTACCTGGACGCCCCATTATACAAATTTCTAGGTTAAGTCCTGTGACTGCTAGACATATAAGTATTTTCTTAGTCATGAGTTGTTTAATAACCGACTTCAAAAAAGGAGGAGGTTCTCAATTCGAAATTAATTTTTTTTTATGTTTGTTACCTCAGAACTTTCGACTTTGTGAACCGATTTTAATGATTCTTTTTTTATTTGAAAGCTGGTGCTTCCCGTGTGGTCCCATTCTTTTTTATTAATTTGGTCCAGTTCTGACAATAGCATCCATGAGAAAACCATATATAAGTGTTTTATGGAATAGTTTTTTTTGTTGAAGTCGGTTTTTTTTTTAAGAATTATATCCCACTAATGTTATAAATGTGAAAGTTTGAATGGATGGATGTTTGTTACTCTTTCATGCAAAAACCATTGAACCGATTGCGATGAAACTTGGTATGTAGATAGGTGGAGACCTGGATTAACGCATAGGCTTATAACTTACGCGGAGTGAAACCGCGAGGCGCTGCTAGTAATAATATAAAGTATTGTACATTATCAAAAAACAATGACCATATTCTATGCTAATGAATTTTTAGATTAATCGATCGAAAAAAATATTATAAAGTTTTAAGTGGCTCCTGAACCAATTATAGAAATGGAGTTAGCTGGTTTGCCAATTAAGGTATACCATTGTTAGAGAGTAATAATACTTTAGAGGATCTTACCTTTAAGGCATTTGTAGATGCGGAGTTAATGTCAGCAATATCAGAATGCCACAACTCAGTAACACAGATGTTAACAAATGCGGGCAGGTTCGGCATACAAAGGTTCAGATCCAATCTAATAAAACATAAAAAAATAAAAATATTTAGATATACTTCTCTTGTTACCATATAACACTAACCTTACTTGATTTATTTATATGCATAAAAAATAAACGAAAGCCATCTTACGTAGCCAAACAGCCATAACCCTGTTGTAACACAGCAGCCCACGCAAGCACCTGTCCGGTGTCATTCGCAGGAGGTCGCGCTGCCATTAGCGCTCTTATGAGCTGAACTGCTAAAGATGCCGTCAAGTTGTTGGACTCCAGCGGCGAGGAGAATAGAGCGTGCAAGGTGTGCAGACAACATGTCTTTATGTAGACATTGTTGTGCGTCATTAGCGAGAGTATGGCTTCACACACTGCCTAAAAAATTAATTTAATTGTATAATCGTAGTTGGGTTGAGTTCGATTTTGACTCGAAGGACCAGGTGCAGTTGATCAATCATATGTGAAGGCCGATTCTTGAGGTGGGACAGTTTAAATAACAGCAGATTTGATTAAATAAAACTAGTGTGTCTTTTTAAATAAATTATTGATTAAATTTCTAATATTAGATTAAGAAAACATATCAATCGTTGGACTCATGATATTTAGCTCCGTTAGGCAATGAGTTTCCACGTATAGTATATGGTTATGTTTGAGTAATTTGTCTATGGTCCATACTATTATTTCGAATTCAACAGGCATTCAATTGTACCATATAAGACATATGGTACAAGATTTTTTCCTTTACATCTATCTTTACGACAAGAACTTTGGCAGACTCGGTACAGTCGAAAAAACGTAACGTTTTTGACGTGATAACGTCTTATACACCGATGAAAGCCGGCTGCACGCACGAAAAAACATGACTCATTGTCACGTTCCGCCTGAGCCGAGCGTGCAAGCGAGAACACGGAACAAGTGATAGAAAGGCACGATCGACCTAAGCGTTCGGCTTGTGACGCATCTATCTCTCTTCCACTATTTTTTTATGACGTTATCACGTAAAATTATGGTCCGTAAACCGAATTTACAGACAACCAATTTTTTAATTACCTTTATATAGTCCTTACTGAAGACAGGCAACACATCTCTGAGCATTGTAAGAGTGTGTAAAACAGTCCGGTGTCCAGCCAAAAGGGCCTCTGCTTTGATTTGGGACAGACAGTACTCTGCCACACGGTTTGAACCTGGATGGAGTTTTGGTACCTAAAAGTAATTCGGACGTTATATTTTTGTTTGCAATAATCTCAGGCAATAATGTAAGACCCACAATTCACATGTATTCAAAAGTAGTGATTGATATTTCAACTTTTTTTTTAAATTTGTATTTAGATTTTTTAGAGTAAGTGTATTAGATTAGGGAGAAATATGTAGGTAGATTAGATTCTGAAGTATTCATAAAAATACTAATAAGGGTCCACACGCTATACGCTTTGTTAAATCCACTAGAAGTTTAGACACTTAGTGTTAGTTAGTAATTCCTAAACTGATTGGATATCTCGGACTAAATGATAAACGGGAAAACTAAGAACTTCGCATCAAAGCTATGGTGATTCTAAAACACATGTAATTTCATATGTGTTTCATTATATATTTTTAACCGACTTCAAAAAGGAGGAGGTTCGTCGGAATCTTTGTTTTTAATGTATGTTCACGGATTACTCGAAGACGCCTGAACCAATTTGGAAAATTCTTTTCTTGTTTCAAAGGGTTTTATACTTCCCAGGTTCCGCTCCACCGATTTCGATAAAATTTAAATGAGATCATCATTTAAATTTTATCGAAATCGGTGGAGCGGTTTTTGATAAATCAACAAATATCTAAAAATAAATATTTATATATCCAATATCTATATCGATGACATTTTCGTTTACAGTTCTGGGTGTAAAATTGCAAAATATGTGATGTCTCACAATGAGGGGGGGTTCCACAAATGTGACCACCTGTTATAAGGACGGGGGGTCCAAAATTCGTGTGACGTAGTTCATTAATGGCCCCTTATTACAATTTATCATAATTTAGGCACATTGAAATCGGTGATACTTTTTTTAAAGATGATTATTCTACAATAAACGATCGATCTACATCATTAGTAGTAATCTAAACCCAATTATGATTGAATATGTCGTCTATGAACGTATACGATAGACAAAGACAGCAAACAGTTGATTTCAATTTAAGTCACTAACGTGTAAATTGACCAGTTAGGTACGGGTCACAGGTACATTTAATTCATTTTAGTTAACACATTAATATCTAACAACTAGTTTAGCTCCTTTAAGACAATCTATGGAGTTCACAGGACTAACAGATAACGTGGATAGCAGTCATCACTACATATTATAAAACAAAGTCCCCCGCCGAGGCTGTCTGGCTGTTCGCGATAAACTGAAAAACTACTGAACGGATTTTCATGCAGTTTTCACCAATAGACAGAGTGATTCATGAGGAAGGGTTAGGTGTATAATTTGTTAAGATTTTGTATAAATTTATTAAAATATGTTACCCGTGCGAAGCCGGGGCGGGTTGCTAGTACACAATAAAATACTTTGATGGCAAATTGACTTACTTTAGTTTTCTGGTCTTCTGAAGGTATCATAAAACAACTTCCTCGTAGTATAGACGTAACTGCATGTTGCGCTGCCTTGCGAACCTGTTACATCGTAATTCAAAAAATAGATTTCAATCAATTCAATCATTAAGACTTTGGAAATGTAGTCGAGAGGTTGCGAAACACATCTAATTTGTATGTACCGGACCCCATTTCTAATAGTAATAAACTCATCACAAGGCTGGAGATATTTGTAACTTTAATAGTTGTTGCGTACCTAAAAAAATATAATAATAAACTTTAAATATTAGAATAGTAACTTCATAGGAACCTGACTAGTTTATTTACTTACATTTACTCAAAGAATGTAAACGACAATGCAACTACACTATACATGAAACTAAATACGGTTTTTATAATATGGTCACACTTCACATTCTTATTGATGTAAATAATAAAAAAAAAAATTCTGGATTAAGCGCATAATAGCATCCGCGGATGTGATTATGCGTTTAATCATCAAGGCTGAAGACAGGCAAAACGCCTTGGAATATAGGTGTGAGTGTATGTAAGTGATGAGGTATGGTCAGGGGCGGCCCTAGGGCGGCCCTAGGGCGGTCATGCGGGGGGCGCCGAAAGCAATAGATCGGGGGCGCAACAAAACAACATTTTGATTCACATTAAAATATTTTTTATGTGACTAAAAAAAAGGTCATCAAATTCTTTTTACGGCGAACAACATACGAAAACTGAGGTTTTTGAATGTATAGGGGCGCCATTTTGGGGTCTCGCACCACTTAATAATGTAGCTAAGGCCGCTACTGGGTATTGTATATTTTATATGCATTTAGTAGCAACACTACAGGTTGCTCAACAGATTTGACTCCAACAATGTGCGGATGTGATTATGCGTTTAATCATCAAGACTCAAGACAGGCAAACACTGGACTTGATTCTTGAAATACAAGGAAGTCGTAAATCGAGACATAAAAACTCTCTCAATTAGTGTTCCATACTAATTTACTTCACTGCTCACTTCATAAAAAAATAGATTAACGCTTTTAATATTTAGAAATTTTAACCATAATATTTCACTTCTTTATGCTACTATTATACAACTCAAGAGTATTTCTAAAAAACGTGTAAAATACAAACCTTAGGTTTAGAATGGAGTGCAAAAGCGAGAACTAATTCAAACACTCTCATAGTAGATGAGTCCCCCCACAATGCATATTCCTGAGCCCTCAACAACACAGACAAACATCCAATAGCACTTCTTAGCAATGCTCCATTCTCTGATCCTTCATTCTTCTCTAGGATATCTGTAAATGTTCTTGCAGAATCTGAAAATTGTTTTCGTAGTACCGCTTGAGATACGGATTTGATTCCCATAGATAAGAGTGTTAATGTTGCTACAAGGTTTTCATCAGTCTCTGATGAATTTAGTGTCTCCATCTGAAAATTTAGAGAGTTTGAGGGAAATTAGAATATAGATATTCTTGACCATATTCTTAAAATTGCAGTATATACCATAGATTTTGTGGTTTAAATAAAACTAGAGATCGCGTGGTGGTCGAATTACGACCATGGTTTATTTCATTGGCCAATATTACTTGACCTGTCATTGTATAGACTTTTGTACCATGACAGGTCAAAATATATACTGGACACTCATAGCTGTATGTACCCGTTTATGCAATTTTTTTAACTTTGTAGCAAATATTGTTCAAAAATTTTAGCATTCGTCACTTCTTCTCTGTATAAACTATAAGTGTGCGAAATTTCATACTCCTCCGTCCGCCCAATTTTTGTAAAAAGGAATCCAAAGTTGTCGCTTCACGGATTAATATATAGATATAATATACATATAATTAATTAACCTAGTTGATGTTCCTGTATTAGTGGCCTTTCCAACGGACGTACGGACATACGGGTACGCGACCCCAGCCTCTTCGAGCTATTGCCATCTCAGTCCCGTTTCCCCATTCGTGACTTGCGGTATCCCTTATCCTAGTTCCCTCGCTCTATCTGTTTACAGACCAATTTATCTTTTCTCTTTGTCCTGGCGACAGACAGGCCATAAAACAAAACACACACACATTGCGGCCGACCCCAAATGAAATTGGGAAGAGGGCAGGAAGATGATGATGATCAATTAGTCTATTTTAGTACACTGCTGGACATAGGCCTCTTCCAATGTGAGTAATACACATCCTATATGGATGTGTAATACTCACATTTCTCATCAATCATCATCAATTTAGTCTTTTTTTTAAAAACCATCAAGTGAGCCAGCTCTTTAAAAAATTTTTTTTTTAATTATATCAAGCTTGCATATGTTATACAATAACTTTTGTCATTGAAAAGAATCCTTTGCAGGAAAGAAGAATCAGTGAATTCAATTTTTTTATACAGTTCACAGCGTAGAAAAACTATAACTTACCAATGCTGCAAAGTACTCTGTAGTGGACTCCTTGCCTCCCTGCTCTTTAATAACTTCAGTCACAGCAGCCAAAACTGCTAACATCTCTTTATGTAAAGCGTTGTTGGAGTCAAATCTGTTGAGCAACCTGTAGCAACAACAACCATATAACAAATACATACATCATCAATTACATACACTCGCGCCAGTATCTCCTGCACTTTCGGAATTAAGATTGGAAATTTTGGGAGTTTATTAATAGGGAAACGTAAGTAAGAAGAGAAGGCAATAGATGGAAATGTCTATTGCTTTTATGGATGGATTGAGGAATATAAGCAATGGCCTGCGAGGAGGTGAAGGGGTCTGTCAGACTCTTACCGACTAAAAACAACCCCAGTGCCCTAATTGCCTATGATCGGGGGAGCGAAAATCGCCATTGCATTCTTTCGCAACCCCCAATAGGCATTGACCCGTCTTACCGCATTTTGGGCACTACCCCGGTGCGTCTGTCACCCGTCAGTTGCACTCTTCTGAAGTATCGATGATTTTGGATAATTGATGATCAATTTTATGAAATAAAGATATTGAATTTGAATTTCTACCTACCTGTTGTCGGAAAGTCCCCCTAACCCCTTTAACTTATTGTATTGACATTCTCACTATTAATATGTACTAGTGATGTGAAATTGTGAATGACTACAATATTCAAATTAAGTACTAATGATGATTTCAATATACGAATTTCTGGTTATAGCTATACAACTTAACAGTGAGCCAGGATGCTAACATGCAAAGTGTTGTTCTAGGTGAACAACACTGTCATACCAACAAGCTTATGACAGCAAAAGCCGTTTTGACTAGAATATTTTGAGGCACCTGATAACTATAATTTAAATCCAATATAACTTTTATTTAATACAATATTCAGGTATTTTGGAGCAGGATTTTACTGCAGCAATTCCAGAGACTAGCATGTACTGCCGTCACTAGTTGCATGCGCACAACTCCCACAACTGCCCTTGAGGTGGCTATTGATCTACCTCCACTAGTCCTGTATATACAACAGGAGGCAGCTGTGGCAGCTATCAGACTTAAACTTTTAGATCTGTGGTATAATCGAGAGGGTCCCCATTTCAAATTATGGAAGCAATTAGTGGAATATCAACCACTAATCGCTGCCCCATGCGACAGGATCCCGAAACAACACATCTTCGAGAGGAAGTATCAAATACAACTATTTGAAAAGGACCGAGATCAATCTGGCATACATGAAGTGCGAATCTATACAGGCGGTTCCAAGATGGGGTCAGGGACTGGAGCCGGAGTTTTCTCACAAGATTTAAATATAAAAATATGACTGGCGCTTGGTCAACACAGTTCCATATTTCAATGCGAGTGTGTTGTTGCAATAACTTACGCTGCGACTGCGGTCATGACAAAAGGCATAAAGGAGTGCAACATCCGAATACTGTCAGACAGTATGGCCTTTTTAAGGGCCCTGGAGGTTAACACCATGAACTCCGGTCTCATTTATGAATGCCACCAGACGCTAGAGCGTTTAGCCTCTGCCAATGGGGTAATTCTGCAATGGAGCAAAGGGCATAGTAATTCATTCGGGAACGACGCCGCCGATGAGCTGGCAAGGAAAGGATCTGTAACGTCAGGGGCAGGTCCAACCATACAACTGCCACTTCCCTTTAATCAACTTCACTCATGGGTAAGGTAACGGACTCGTGAAGCGCATAATGGTCGTTGGGCCACACCGGGCTGTAGACAATCTAAACTGGTGCTGACGGAGGTCTCACCACGTTTAACTTGCAGGCTGCTCAGTCTTAACCGACTAGACATCAGAATAGTTGTAGGAACAATTACGGGCCACCTAGCCCTAAACCGGCACCTATTCACCATTAGACAACAGTCCTCTATGCAGAGGATGTCACAACGCGGAGGAAACGGCCGCCCACGTTATCCTGGAGTGCGACGGAGTGGCCACACAACGGGCAAGTATTCTCGCGGGTGTGAGATCGCTCCTAGA
The DNA here is from genome assembly GCA_963859945.1 of Euplagia quadripunctaria. NCBI lineage: Eukaryota > Metazoa > Arthropoda > Insecta > Lepidoptera > Erebidae > Euplagia > Euplagia quadripunctaria. Next base: position 10,992,305 of record OY982579.1, on the reverse strand, counting down.
AGCCTGCGAACGCCCCAGGAGGCTTCTGTGCTTTTGGAAGGAGCTAGGCTGGCTCAAATAGGCAGCCTATCTGAACGCATAATGGACCGTCTATGAGTCTAAATGCGGAAACCGAGCCCTACACCAATACCAATTATTTTGAAATCTGCCATTTGTTTAACTATAGTCCAAGATCCCAGGGCCACCAGACGTCACGTATTTTCTGACGAACGAAATGTGGATGATTGAATAGTTAGCATGTACTAAGATCGCATGCCTACCTGCTAGTTTGGTTATACGATAGTGAGGCAGTATACTGTCAGTCCATAACGGAACGAATTTCTCCCTAGTACGAGTACTGAACAGTGCTCGCAGTGTAAATTGGAACATACCCTAAAATGTGGTTGAGACAGATTTACATTTATTGCCTAGTATCTCACTACTTTTAACTACAACATGCACATACTTACTTGCTGAAACTAATATTGGAACACTGACTCCAATCAGAGGCAAATGTCTGAAATGTCTTATAAGTGCCAGATCTCATAGAAGCAGTGTATTCACTTTCAGATCCTTCATCTGCACTTTTCATGGACATGTTCTCCAATTCCTTAGCAATAAGTAGCTCATTCTCTGCCTCCGATTTTTGCTTATTTGAAGCATGCCCATATGTCATCATGGCTTCATGCTTTGACACAGCTTGTTGGGTTAGACCTGTACTTCCTGTAATTTGCAAACATAGGCAAGTTATCTTGACTTTATTGTGGTACTATTTTAAAAATTTAAACAAAATATTGTTTGTTATTGTGAGTAGGTTATGTGGATGGTTTGGATAAAAAAAACAAGCTTGTACTTGAATACTGCGATTTGAGCTATGCATAATTGTACAATTCAGTAAGGTCTAATGTTTAAACTAGCAAAAGTACCTAGATTTTCTTGAAAAAACCGGGACTTCGCCATCTCCCGGTATTTTTGTATTTTCGGATTGGAATTCGACGACTGGCCCTTCTGCCATCGCTTCCCTTTTGATTTTCCCTTTAATTTTGATCTAAATTTTCCCATCTTTCTTATTTCTTCTTAATTCATACCACGAGTTTCTACAAAAACACACCGCACGTGGTGAAAAGAATGAAGTTAGCAGCAGCAGCTGATAGTTGTCATGTCAGTCACTCACTGACAGCCATTGACCCTGGGGTTCTCGACATATAAAATACGGCCCATACGGCATAACCTCAGGCCTCAGAGCAAACCATAATAGTTCAATAGGGCATTTAGATTATTTTCTTCTTTCGTATAGATGCTTATAGTTCCTTATAGATGCTCCAAGGTAAAAATACTAAAATGTTTTTTCAAGTATGAAAATGCGTTTCATTTCCGAGTACCTCTCATGAAAACTTTTATCAAAATTCAAAGACAATCCGTGTAATGAAACGTAGTTCTAGTATTTTTTCTTCATTCACCTTCGTTTTACTTGTTTCATTGACGTTTTTCTTGTTTGTAAATAATAATTGCTGGAAATAGTACGCAATGTGAAATTGTACGCATTCCTTGTTCGATTGCAGATTACGTAAATCCCAAACATCGTTTTGTAATTGAATCAATCGCATTAGTAATATCCTAACCTATTGTGAGCATCTGATGAAGGTGATCAAGCTATGATATAGTATAATGCCTCAATTTAGAAGAAAAAAGGCATCAAAGTCATTTCCAGTTAAAGTATGCACGCTAGATGCTGAATTGGAATTTAACCTTGAGGTGAGAATTATGACAAATGTTCTGTTACATGTACCTACAGCAATGTTATTGTTTATTGTGTCGAATTTGGTGCGTTCGAGTCTGTCGAGCTTACACGATACGAGAGATGAGGACGCTCATTCTGAGTCCGTTGTGAGTCACCGTTACCCGCAACAGTCGTAAATTATCCTAATAATACATAGTGGTGATAATTGAGGCCTTGTTTAGTCATCATTTTGCATTAAGGTAGGTACAAAGCTTGTAGTGCATAAGTATTAATAGAGCAGATTCGATTCCCGCGCTATATTTAATTTAGAAATTTTCTTTTTTGTTATTAAATAATTATGTAACAATAAGAGACAGTTATTTACATTAAAATTATCTGTGCAATGTATTATGTTCATGTTTTTTTTATATCTATATTAAATTAAAAGTTATTTAAATGAGACATATTGCCCCACTATTTCTACAGAACCTTGCCGGGTTTATAAAACTTCAATAAGTTTCTGTAAAAAAATACCTAACAGGTGGGAAAAGAGAAAAGTTTGCTGCTGCATTGTTTGTTGATGTTAATATCCATAGTAATAACAATAATTAATCAATTATTGTAAACAAGGCTAAAAAAAAGTGTAGAGCTCCAATCACTTTTAGCTCTAAATTCTAAAATCATAAATACACTCTATTACTCATGAGGTCTATTGTTTTAGACCACTAGTTAAATAATATGACGCATTATTATAACATGCTATGCGGATAGGATGGTCAGTAATATACTATATGTTTGACATTTGATAAGAAGTGAACCATTTTATTGATAATAGTGTTTGCTGTTGTATTGTTGCTACACATTTCTTGTATTACTTTACACTACACATGCTCTTAATGCAGCCATATTTTTTTAATTTTAGGAACATATCTATGTTTTATTGGCTTTGGCGTACTAATAAGTCTATGTCAGTCTCCACCCTATTAACTATCCAAATGCTAAAATTATATGCATTGCACTTGCGTTTATAATATTAATAAAAATTTTAACCATGGCCAAGGATGTTAGCCATGAAAATTTAAGATCCTGACATTTCATAGAAAGTACAAAGACATCAAATGATATCATAATGGACAATGCTTACCGTCATACTGTTGCATAAAAAAGAAATTATGTCTATATACATACAAGATCTTTGCTGAGAAATCCCAGGTGGAACATAATTTCCACAAGAAATACTGTAAAATTGAAAATATGTTTCAGAAATATATCCTTACTATATTTTATTTTTCTTTCAAATGGTAGTTGGTCAGGAAAATTTGAAAAAAAAGGTCAGGAAAAGTCAGGGAATTTTTCAGACATTGGACACCATGGTTAAATGATTTGTTTTCCACCTTTTTCGAAATAATTCACTAGAAAACTATACAATGCTACATAAAGACTAACAAAACTAAACTACAAATGTATCCTGCCATTCAGCAGGTTTACTATTTTTCACACATTTATTAACTCTTTTGTTGCAGTGGCGAGCAACAGGAAGGGATCTATTTGACCTAGTATGCAGGACTATAGGTTTGAGAGAAACATGGTTTTTTGGTTTGCAGTTCGAAGACACAAAACACTTTATAAGTTGGCTGAAGTTGGATAAAAGGGGTAATAAGCATTATATTTTACATGATTAAAGTACTCAGTCTCTACCACCGTCCCACTGAAAGAAATTGAGCAATGAATCATCATGGTGATAGATAGCAGCACTGACTGCTTAGCCGTTAACTTAATGGTATTGAAACATGCACCATAATAACTAATGTTTTAGCATATTGATATAGGCAAGTTGAGCTCGATTTTGGGCCGTTTCGCGGCTTTGTGAACTTGTATGGTTAACAGTATTATGAGTGTTTTATGAGTTAGGATCATCATCATCATCGCTAGGAGGGGTCCGGATGTCTTAATAAAAGCTGTTCCCGGATCCCTCCTATTTTAGGCGCAGTATAGCACAACGTGTGGTTTTAGTCAGTTCGATTCCGACATACAGCCCCACCAAAAACCCCGGTAGGGTGACGGCCCGAGGGCGTTTCCACACGCAATTTTTTGTGCAACAGGAGTGGGTTCACTTCGATTGTGTACAGGGTAAGGTACGAATCCGCAACCACTTGATCGCAAGTTCGTCAACTTAGCCATTATGCTACCGCCGCTTTTCTATTTAAGATCTTACTTCTAAAGGTTTTCATTTAAGCAGTAGGTAATCAGTTGTAAGTAACCTCTTGCACCAATTCCATCTATTATTTTTGAACAGTACAAGACCAATGCGTCTCCCAAATGCCGGGGACGCCCTTCATGTTACTCTGCAAGCTGTATCCAGAAGATGTAGCTGAAGAATTGATCCAGGAAGTGACGCAGCACCTATTATTTTTACAAGTAAAGCAGGCGATACTCCGGATGGATATATACTGTCCACCTGAAGCTTCCGTGCTTCTGGCGAGCTATGCTGTACAAGCTAAGGTTGATATTTTAAGTATTGATTATTTTAGTTTTTTGTCAGAAGTACAGAACAAGACATCTCATCAGTAAATAATATAACAAAAACCGGACAAGCATGAGTCTGATATAACAACAAATAAACAACTTTCGCATTTTTTCCTTTATTTGTGCTGTGGGACCTTACTTCTTACCAAATTTCATGATTCTAGGTCAATGAAAGTACCCTACAGGTTTTGATTTACCTGCGAAATGTTCAAATTTGTTAAAATTTAAGGCTTTTTTGATTGTGTTGACTTAGAAGCTTGTTTTTTTACAGCTTCAAATTACTGCAGACATAAGTATTTGGTGTTAATTCCAACTTAATGCATCCACGGGTTCCAGAAAAAAAGGGTCATAACAGACAAACGGACAACAAAGTGATCCTATAAGGGTTCCTTTTGTCCTTTTGAAGAACGGAACCCTAAATATGGATGCCATTTCAATTTGATTTCATTAAGTAGCATATTTAAGTGGCTTAGCCTGCGAGCGGTAGTCGGTCCAAATAACTATTATATCGGACCTAGAATATCTACGTCTGTTTAAGTATTTATTCTATTTTTTTTCTGTTCGATACCAGTAATGCCTATATGTACATTATGAGAAGATAGATGCAACCAGTGACTAACAGAATTAATACTTATACTGCTAGCAGCAGTGGCTAAAATGTTTTCAATAGATGGCAACACGCTAGCCCCCTTACGCCAAACTTTGGACTATATCTTTGCCCTATCCTTTCGAAGACACAATCAAATCTGCTTGTACGTAAAATATCATCGTATGCTAAATTTAAAAGAATACATTCTGCCATCAGTATGGTGACTACGATGAAAGTGCATACAAACCGGGCATGTTAGCGAGCGAGCATCTGCAGGATCTGCTGCCACAGCGCGTTATCGACCAGTACCAGATGACACCCGAAATGTGGGAGGATCGGATCAAAATATGGTAAGCGAGCAGCTCAATTGTAACTAGCCATAGTTTTAAACTCAGCTGGCTACATTGTTAAGAAGTTTTTATCCAATTTGCTCAGGTACGCGGATCATAAAGGCATGTCGCGAGACGAGGCCGAGATGGAATATCTGAAGATAGCTCAAGATCTTGACATGTATGGTGTTAATTACTTCGTCATTAAAGTAAGTTAGTAAGAATACATAGTTTACAATTAGGTCAGTGGTGTAGTGTGGCTTGGATCCCTGTATCAAAATTAGTTGGGGGGCCCAAATGAAGGGTAAAGATTTCTCACAAAAGAAACAAAAATGCTTTAAACGGGGGAATCCCGCAATAACCGACGTAGGATGTTACCAACTTTTGGGCGCACGCTTAACCCGGCAAAAAAAGAGATTGCTTTTTTGATTTTTGTCATTTCTGAAGTGAAAACTCTATAGCCACGTATGACAGTTTTTTTATATATGTATGTTTCCCGGGAAGCACGAGATTAAGTGACATTGTAGATAACATTTTACTAATTTTTGCTTGCACACGTTAGGGGCCTCGGTAGCCCGGAGGCCCCGTATCATTGATACGACTGATACGGCGGTAGATACGCCCCTGAATTAGGTACCTAAGGAAAAGACGAAAACGTGTAAGTAAAATAATTTATTATTTCAAGTTACAAAGTATTATCGACAGTCAAAATTTGCATTTGTATATTCTTGATCCAATAGGTCAAACGTATGAGCATAACAAACGCACGTACGTTTCGATTACGTACTTTGCAATTGATTTGCATTATAATAAATCACAAGGGGGTGTAGTAATTAATACACAATAATTATATTAAATATTATATAGAACAAAGTACGTATAACTTGTTGTATATTGTAACATATATTTAGGAAATTCTTTTAGCATTGTTTTAATACATCCATTCGCTAATATGTTTCTTCAAGATTTTTCTTTAAGTGCTATTAAGTAATTTGCTGTAATAATACCCAACTACATAATAAGTACCTATGTATATTTATAATCGGGTCAGCACGCGACTTCAAACATTCGTTTAAATAATTGACTTTAGAAAAACATCATCGACTTGAATGCGCATAAATCATGATAAATTGTAATAAACTGGATTCTTCATCCCATAATTTTCCACCCTTAGAGGTGGAATATTTTCTTTAAATTTAAATGGGACAAACCTTGCGTACAACCAATTCAATTAATAATTATTGAAATCTGTTCACAAATAGGGAAGGTATCGCGTAACATACACACTAAAAAAACGGACAAGTGCGAGTCCCTGAGAAAAAGGGTCTTGACAGACGGACAACAAAGTAATCTTATAAGGGTTCCTTTTTTTCCTTTTGAGGAACGGAATCCGAATTGAACCTTCTCCTTTTTGAAGTCGGTTAACAAATATAGTATGACATAATTATGTGTTTTGAATACAGTCAAAAGTAAATTACACTTAGAAATACATGTAGAAAATGTACGCTTTAATTTTCTTGCACTTAAATAGACCCGATTTTTACGTGATAACACGTTAATGGACATGGTAAGCGAACATGGCAACAACAGTGGTTCAATGAAGTAACTCATTTCTATAAATTGAAACTTTATTGTGATGAAATCTATCAATTTGGATTTTTATGGAGTAATTGCCTTAGCTAGCAGTACGTGTACCCACGATCGAAGCCACACATTTGCCAGTACAATTTTAGGAATAAAAGTTTTTTTTCTAGAATAAAAAAGACACCGATCTGTATCTCGGCGTGACTGCACTAGGGCTCAACATATACGAGAAGGACAACAAGCTCACACCTAAGACGACGTTCCCTTGGTCCGAGATCAAACACATTAGTTTCGACGATAAGAAGTTCGTTATCAAGTTTGTTGAGAAGACGACCAACAACTTTATATTCTTTTCACCAAAGGGAATGAATAAATTGGTAAGAATTCTTATTTATTAGCTTTTACCTTTAGCTTTGTCTATCTCTCGGGAACAGTTCTTTTTCTGGATAAAAGGAACCCCATGTCTTTTCTGTACTCCTGGGAACATGTGTGCAAAATTTCATGATGACCGGTCCAGTAGTTAAGATGTTAAAGCGTAATAAACAAACAAACATACAAACTCATATTTGCATTTATAATATTAGTTAGGATTCTAGATATGTAAATTCTCGCATTATATAATTATATATTTTTAAATATTTTAATTGTAAATTTGAAAACTCTGATTCCAATTAATGAATGTGTTGTGAACGTGTGTGTGAGTGTAAGTTAATTTAAATTAAGTATAAAATACGTAACGTAAATAGATAGATAGATTATTTATTGCACTAACAAAATTTAAAAGTTAATTAAACTAAAACTCTTACATTTTATTTTAATTAATTGCGTACTAGCGTCTAAACTAGGCCGAGCCTGTATCTTAGACGCCAGTATATATGAGTTAATAATGTTTGTTACTCTTTCACGCTAAATATCTTTACGGATTTGTATAATCATTTTCCAAAAATATAATTTGTATTCTGCTGTAACATGGCTCACGAGATCTTTAGGCTTTAGGATTAAATGTATGTGAAGCAAATCGACCTCGGCCTAATGAAAAAATAAGTTCTACCGTAACCGTGGAGTTCTCTCTTTTTTTTTTTGTATGGCATAGAGAGCAAACAAGTAGACGGGTCACCTGATGGTAAGTGAATACTGCCGCCAATACACCTGCAACTCAAGAGTCACAAATGTGTTGCCGGTTTTTGAAGTGGGGGTGCCATACAATCGCGCCAACTTTCAAACGACTGATAGTTACATTAGAAAAGTTAATATGGTCGTTAAGTTTTCTTAAATTTTCTAATTTTCCCAGAATTTTTCTTAATTTTTTCTTTCATAAGAACTTTCTCCTGACAATAACAATCTACAAAAAAAAAAAATTTGTTGGTGGAGGAAGGTGAAGATTATAAAGCATAATTTAAAAATTCATTTAATGAATAGTAACATTTAGAACACAACATTCATTAATTACTTTAAGTGACTACAGGTCTTTAATTCAAGGAGATTAATAGCTATTATATAACTAATTAAACCTTTATTGTGTCTTTTAGATACTGGACCTATGCATCGGTAATCACGACTTGTACATGCGGAGACGTAAACCTGATACCATGGAAGTTCAGCAGATGAAAGCCCAGGCGAAAGAGGAAAAACAGGTAAATAGATATCAATTACGTGGGCATTTAGGCAATGGTAGTAGTGGTTCATTTAAAACAGAAACATAAATAGCCGAGATGCCTCCAACGTATAGCGAGTCAACTAACATTTTTAGGTACGGAGACAGTAGCGTAACAATAGGGTGGCAGAGCGGACTAAATGCCACGGGTCCTTGGTCCTAAAAGGCCCCCGGCCGCCCGGCCCCGACCCCAAGGCCCTAAGCACACGAGGCACCAAGAGTGAACTTGTGCCCCATCCGATAAATTAGCCACGGGCCTCGGATAGTATAGTTACGCCACTGTACGGCGAAGACCTTATTTATCTATGTAGGTGAGAAAACTTTAAAATACACAAATAGATTCGAAGATAATCCAACGAATACTAGTGCAAGTTAACTGTTTCTTATTAGCCGTAGATCGTTCACTGAGCAACTACACGATTCCGACGACTACACGAGAAACTTGATAAATTAGGTTTACTATTATAATACCGAATGAACCACATAGTTATCAAAATACAAACTATAAAAAATTCATAATTCTAATACAAAAACTAAAAAAGTTAGAAGCAATTAATCTTTGTCACGCTCTCCTGTAAAATTAGAATTTTGCATATGACTCACTATACGTAGGATCCATCGATGTAATCCACTAGAAATTAATAAAATATCTTAAACGAATACACCTTACACATGTTTCATAGGTATGGTCTAATAAGTATAGATTAGTAAAACTAAAAAAAAAACACGCTTTACGAATGAAAAAGTAAAAATTCAACCATCTACCTGCTTCAGCTTCTTCATCATATGACCATCGTTACCATGCTCAATCTGTTGGACCTCGTCAAAACGAATCAAATGAACCCAAACTCGGAAGGGTTTAATAGAAGTCATTGAAGAGTTACACTATCCACCTCCTGGTTCTATCATTAAATCAGCCCCAAGATGCCAAATTATAGTTTTGTCATCCAAACTACATATACATACAAAGTTTCATTTCGATATTCGATTCGAGCATAGGAAACTATCCAATTATAACAAAATCGGTAGTATTGTAACATTTTTTCTAAAAAATGTACCATATTGTTACAAGCTGAGGTTCGGGATTAGAAAGGTACACTATTTTTTTTCAAAATAAACACAATTTATTTTAAATAATTCGCAATTAAAACAATCACAATTATTCCACTTGTACTTCGCACTTGTTAACTTTTAGTATCACTCAACTAGAACTGCCTTATATAGTCCGAACGTTATTTTATAGAGTTCGTGTTCGTTTTCCGAAAACTCGAAAACCCTCTTGAATATTTTAAGACTATAAATAAACAGACTATTAGTTCCGTTTATTGTCAAACGATGGCGCGCGTCTCAATTTAGGTAATCGTAACCCTCTATGACTTTCTCTATTAACTTGTCAATTTAGGCCTTCGTAACAATATTGTCATTGATTGCAGCGTCGACAAATCGAACGCAATAAGTTGGCTCGAGAGAAACAACTGCGTGAAGCGGCCGAGCGAGATCGACAGGCGATGGAACAGAGGCTGCGACAGTATCAGGAGGAGATACGGCTCGCTAATGAAGCGCTCGTGAGTAACGTCACAGATTGATTGATATTTGAACTTAGCCCACGAGTTTGAATTCATACATATTATACATAAAAAAACATTAATGCATGCAAATATTGCACGGAGCTGGAATCGAACCCGACACCCGAAGTTGCCGCAGCGCAAAAATCGTCAAACAGGTGCGTCCTTTACAGAGTAACATAAAATGAAAGTTTTAGTGAGGTAAACTACAAAACAATATGTACATATTACCAACTTTACTTAATGTAAAACTATATTTATTTTTACAATGACACTTTAGAATGATCTCACTGATGGAAAACTAGATTACTGAAGACCACCATTAGAGACACGGATGATACTAAAATGGTGGTCCTCAGTTTGACGGCCTTGAGAGATGCATTTTCATGCTCCGCTTAAAGGACCTGGGGTTAAATGTCGAAGGGAACACATTTTAATAGTGCGCCAAAGAAAGGCGGAAGAAAGGCAATGCTGCAAAGTGTTATTGATTATACTGTTCTTAGTGGTAGTGACAATGCCATCATGGTTTATCGATAGACATAATATCATATGTTTAAGCGCCAAAGACTCAAGTGTGGCGGTATCTTTATTTTATTAATTTTTACATTTTTTTTTCTTCACTCCAGTATGTGTAATCCCACTATCCCATTAATATTATAAATGTGAAAGCTTGGATGGATGTTTGTTGCTCTTTCACGCAAAAACCATTCAGCCGATTGCGATGAAACTTGGTATGTAGATAGCTGGGGACCTGGATTAACGCATAGGCTACTTTTTATCCCGATATACCCACGGGATCGGGATATTATGCGGGTGAAACCGCAGGGCGCTGCCAATTATTTGATAAATTAAATTTTACACTGTTTTATATATAAAAAAAAAATCTATACCGGAACCTGTAACGTGCATCACTCATCGAAATAAGTTGCCTTCCTGAGTTAGTAGAGTCGTAAATATTCAAAGAAAATACTTCCTGGCTACTTACCATCAGGTGACCCGTCTGCTCGTTTGCCCCCTATAATATAAAAAAAACAGATAGCGAGCAAAATAAAAAGAAATAGGGTGGCAAAGAAATTGCTTAAAATTACATAATGTAGATATTTATCTTACTTACTTACGTGCTTTTCCCCATGATAAAACTTAGCCAGGTTAACAACTAATGTGTTACACATACATATTACACACAATATATTTTGATGTAACACCTTTTTATTAATTTTTCTTTTCGTGTGGAAACCCCCCACGGTTATCACCTCACCGGAGCAAACGGTGAAGTGGTATGTCGGAATCGAACCGACTGAAACCACATGTTCACAGTAGGTCTATTGCAATGTAACACCTATGTCTACCTATATTATGAGAAAATAAAATGGTTTTAATTAATTCTTAACTTACTCTGAAAAGTTTTCTCATCACAATAATCATGCGAGAGCCATGCTTCGGCACATATGGGCCGGCTCGACCGGAGTGGTACTACGGCCTCACAGAAAACCGGCAGTAAAGCAATGCATTGCTTTTCGCCGAGTGAGTGAGGTAACTGGAGGCCCTAACCCTTATTAACCCTCTTCCCCCCTCGTGATACATGATGAGGCTTAAGACTAACCCGCCCTAGCGAAAATCACGTATATTTTTTAGTTCAAAATATATTTAAAAATTTTAAAATATTATCTTTAAATACAGATATAATCGCGCGTTCTACAAAAAATAAATACACGTGATATCTCACTACAACCCCCCCCCCCCCCCGCCCCCTTGTGATATTTCGTGATTTTCGCTCCCCCCCCCTTTCGAGCCCCACGTGATTAATGGATAATCCCAAGGGTACAGAAAAGAACCTACGTACATGATCATCCAAAAATTACTGTTCCGAGCGATAGTGAATTATGTGATAATTTACAAAATCTACATTCACGCAAGCGAAGTCGTGCGCAAAAGCTAGTTTATCATATATAATTATAATTTCCCAGCGGCGTTCAGAGGAAACAGCAGAGCTATTGGCAGAAAAGGGGCGAGTGGCGGAAGAGGAGGCGTCGCTCCTGGCGCAGAAGGCAGCTGACGCCGAGCGGGAGAACGCGCGGCTAAGGCTATCTGCCATCAAGACCGAGGAGGAGAAAGTACGTAGTCATTCTTGTCTTTACAGTCCATTAATGATTTCATTGACTATTGCGATAGAGTTAACCAGGGGTATTATGGATATGAAATTTGAGATTATTATTATAGTGGTTTCAGATATGGTTGGGAATTTGAAATTATTTTATATTATTCGATAGTTTAGAAAATAATAATAGGAAAACATAAATACTTAAATAGGTAATTATTTGGCTTTATTTCTAGATTACCATTCATAGAACAATAAAAAAGAAACAATTGCTCTTATATCCAACTGATTTATTATAGCTACTCATTTTTAAGTGTTACCTACTTAAAATTCAAAATTAAATTATAGTAAACAAATAAAATTATACAATCATTTCGGCCACATAGTAATAATAACTTATAAACGTACTATTTAAAATACCCCTGACTCGAAAATTCCTTCAACGATTAGAAAAGAGCTGATGATCTTCGAACGGCTGAACAGATTTTTTTGAATTATATCTAAGAACACTCCCGACTAATTCACCTTTCAAACAAAAAAAAAAACATATAAAAATCGGTTAATCCGTTCAGGAGCTACGATGCCACAGACAGACACACACACATACAGACACGTCAAATTTATAACACCCCGTCGTTTTTGCGTCGGGGGTTAAAAACTTATAACAAAAATCTGTCATTACATGTCTTATTTAGACTCCACCCCTAACCGAAATTATTCGAAACTTTTATATCAGACTCGGTTACGGTTTCGGTAATAAATACTATTTGTAGGAAAAAAAGAGCATCTTATAAAATAATAATAGTTTTAATAAACATTAATGCAAATAAATATGTTAAAATCTCGTCTCCGGCACTTTGTATGAAAAAAAAAAACCGTACAAGTGCGAGTCTGACTAACGCACCGAGGATTCCGTAAGCAAACCAAATTTGGATGTAGATAGTACATCCATCTTGGGAATCAATTATCGACGATTTTTGCAAAAAAAAATCCGGAAGACAAACTTGACTGTGCAGTTTCAAAAAATACTTTCCTATACATCGATTTACGACTAAGTCAACTTTCCAACCGCAAAATATAAGTTTGTAATCACAAAAACTATTTTTTTTTATGTGATATAACAACAAATTAACGACTTTCAGTATTAATTTTTTTTACAGGTTCACTTAGAACGAAAGACGCGCGAAGCTGAGTATCTGACGGCACGTTTAGTTGAAGAGTCCGAGAAACGAGCCGCAGAAGCGGAACGGCTGAAGGCGGAACTAGTCTCGGCGCGGGTGGCGGAGAAACAAGCCAAGGAAAAACTCCTTAGTTTCCTTAGTAGAACGTCTACTGGGTCATTACCTCCGGTAAGTAAGTGGGTAAGAAAGTTAAAAAAAAACCTACCTAGATCATATATGACATTTTTAGGGCACTTCTTCGTCGTTTTGCCAGGAGTAAGTACATGAGATCTAAATAGATTTTTTGGCTATCACCAATTTTCTCAACTATCATTCTTTTCTCTTTTAAAACTATTTAACCGTTTATGTCTGTCACTGCACTGTTTAATAAAAACAGCTTAATTAAAATCAATTATCCTATGTTTGTGTCTTCTATAAATAAATAATAAAAACATGACAACCATTCCAGGTTTGAAAAAAAGAAAATTAAACAAAACGACTAAAAGTAACGTGCGCGGCACATTGCTAGTATCCTACTAATATTATAAATGTGAAAGTTTGGATGTATGGATAGATGGATGGATTGATGGATGGATGTTTGTTACTCTTTCACGCAAAAACCACTGAACCGATTGCGATGAAACTTGGTGGCTAGATAGCTGGAGACGTGGATTAACGCATAGGCTACTTTTTAGCTCGACATTCCCACGGGATCGGGACTTACGTGGGTGAAACCGCGGAGCGCTCCTAGTTTTTAATATATTATTTGATAACTAATAATGATAAATTATGATGAGGTAGGTTTTCCTGTGGTGGTCTCTTGAGTGTGACAGAATAATGGTACGACTATCGAATGCCTTAATAGTCTTTACACCAACCAAATGTAACAAAATAATAATAAATAACGGGTTGAAAAGTCCATACTTCTGTGTGTGATTGTACAAGGGGGTCATCATTTTATATCCTCCATACCACTGGTGATATACCCAGCTATATGATGGGTCTGGAACGTAAATCCATTCCGGACTGTGAAGTGTCTATTGAAATCTATCTATTTAAAGTAAATCAGTAAATAAAAACACTGCAATAATTAGTCTCTATTCCACGCTAACCCACCGAGCAAATCCACCGGGAGATTCTTTTCTATAAATAATGACACACTAATCCACTGGTGGATTTGTTTCTACTCATTATTCCGTCATATACCTTGTTTGTTGTTTCGTTAAGTCTCCTAGCTATTCGTTAACTTGCTATTCTAAAATGCACAACCTGTGTTGAACACTTTTCTGATTATCAGTTGGACTCTGCACAATGGTGACTAAAATTGGTTTTAGATTAACAAGCTTTCAAAAACTTAAAAGAAATGTAATAGTTATAGTAATTTCTAATAAGGACATATTCGAATCTAACTTTAGTAATTGTTTATTACCTAACTAAGGGGATTCATTTCCACAAATAATATTGAGCGAGTCAAGGTGGACTTCATTTAACAGTCGATGTAAGATGTACGCCGATGTACAAAGTAGAACAAAGAGAGACAAATCCACCATAACAGTCGATGAGTGTCATTATTTGTGAACAATAATCTCCCGGTGGATTTGTTTGGTGAGTTAGAGTGGAATAGACCATATGTAGTGAACGTAGTATGTATGAACATAGTGCACAGTTAACTCAGAAGTTTGCATTGGTTTCTAACAGTTAAAAAATAATAAATTTTAAAAAATTACTTTACCCCACATGATACAATGATTTCTGTGCGTCTGGGGTTGCTTTGTTACTTGGACGTTTGTAAAGGAACCACCACTCTATGCGATAGTTATATTTAAAAAAAAATTAAGGGCCTACAAAATTTGATATTGAACACTTATAATTAGAATCATATAATTAGAATCTATACTAATATTATAAAGCTGGAGAGTTTGTTTGTTTGGTTGAACGCGCTAATCTCAGGAACCACTGGTTCGAATTAGAATTTTTTTTTAAGTGTTGGATAGCCCATTTATCGAGGAAGGCTATAGGCTATATAATATCACGCTAAGACCAATACGAGCGGAGCAGTGACCATAAAGCCAGGTGTAACTGCGAGGATGGCCAGTAAATTAATAAAAAGAATTGACACACATTCTAATAAATTTAAATGTTGAATGCAAGTCGGAGCGTTCATTTCTTTACAAACCTAATTTTGTATGATTCCTACACCCTAAAACCCTTTTGCTTCTTCCACAGTCCTACAACTCATCATGCTTGCCGGTTGCGGATACTACGGACCTGACCTTTTTGAAGGAAATCACTACTAAGGTCCGTGTTTGTCCTTGTAGGACGTCCTCTCGCTGTGGGAAAAAAGACGTAAAGCTTCTTCATTTAAAAAAACATTGGACTTATATTCTTGATTTTTCAGTCATCAACAGTCCCTTCAAGTTTGTTCCCTTCTACGTGTTCGTTGCCCGCGGAACTTGGGGGTGACGTCCTACAGAATGGAACCACTACAGTCATGGAACCCGAACTTAACTCGTACCAACTCGTTCCGGACGACTCAGATCCTCATATACATAGGCTATCATTAGAAATTGAGAAAGAAAGGTGAGAAGATCTTTTAGTTTCCCTGGTCCCTTACCAAATGTAAGCATAGAATAATTTGACTTACCTGTTGGTCTAGCGGTTAGTGATCCTGATTACTGAGCCAGAGTTCGTGGGTTCGATTCCCACCCAGGACAAATAATTGTATGATGAGCACGATCATTTGTTGTGTGTGGGTGTAATAAAATCTATAGTATGTATGTATTTAAAAATATAGAAGTATGTTTATCAGCAGTGTGGTTACCATAGTACAGGCTCTGCCTAGTTTGGAATCAGACGGCCGTGTCTGAGATGTGTCAAGTTATTATTATAATTCCTATAATATATAATGCCTTATCATCGTTTAGCTACTAACTTTGAACATTGTTTATTTATTTAAATAGTTAAAGTTAGTTAGATCTCTAACGAGAAACACATAACACAATATGAAATATCTTCCACAAATGTAGTTAGCCTCATGTTCTCTCAATTACTAGAGACCACAACATGCAAAGTAATAAACATTTTAAGTAAGTACAGACAGTAAAAAATTATTGACAAAAAAAAAATAACGTTAAAGGAGTTGTATTTCATTCTGTTATTATTGTAGTTTGTCATTTGTTACAAATGAATTCCGCCTTTATCTATTTTGGTGTCACCTTGCCGAGGTGAATCCTAAATCAGATCAGTATATGAAATGTTATATCATCACAGCAAAGCACCATGAATAGCACGAATGTTCATGACAATGAGGCATCACCTTGCCATTTTGGAAGAAAGGGAATCGGGTCCCTTACTCGAACAATTGCGAATCCAAAAAAGTTATACAAAATTCACATTGTTTTTTTTATTTTAGAGTGGAATACCTGGCCAAATCCAAACACTTACAACAACAACTAGATGAGCTACGTTGTGAGTTCTCTGTACTGCGAGTAGACCACTCCACCGCCACGCTGGACAGGTTACACGAGGAACAAACCAGGGCTGGAGACAACAAATACTCTACTCTCAGAAAGCTCAAGCAAGGGTCCACGAAGACCAGGGTCGCTTTCTATGAAGAGCTTTGAGTGAGTTAATATTTCTGACTCTTTAAATACGCATACGCCCATATTTTTATAACTTGGCTGACTGATTGATTGGTGTTTTTTATTTTGATAAAAACTTTATTATCATACTACTGTTATAAATGCGAAAGTTTAAAATCACGCTAGATCGGCTGATCGGATCTTTTTTTTATGGTATAGGGGGCAAACGAGCAGACGGTCACTTTTTTGTTTCACTAACTTTTTTCTTAAATATATAATTAATATGTTCTCTTTCCCTACATAATAGTAGACAGCAAACTTTTAATTCTCATTTTCATCTATCCAGAATGTAATTAATACTTTTTTATTTACAGGGAAACAATACTAATCTCAACTGCACAATATGTGATCAAATGACAATAAGAATTAATAGTTAAATTATCAAATTTGTTTAGGCGTTTAACGACGAAGTTGTACAGCACAACGAACGTATGTATCATAAATGTATGTTTAATCGAATACAAGTTTAAGTAAGGATACAAAATGGAGGTCAGATGATGATGCTCAGTCAGGTTAGACAACAGTTTATCTGATAGTCTGTGTATTTTTTTCTGTAATATTCTAGACTAAAAGGTGAGAGTTAGGACAATCTTTGATCATGCTTATCTACCAGTAACATTAACACTTATTCTCAAAACTAATAAAGAATATAATCTGACATCTAAAAGTTTCAATTTCGTTGTTTTAAATGCATCGTTTTTTGGGACAAACATAAAAATTAATATAATGTTATTTAATAATTAATGTTTCGAAATACAAATCAACATAATTATGACACACAACAAACATGATATTATTTTTATTTTCTTTTCCGAATGAAAAAATATTAATCTCGGCCGTTACGTAGTTGAAGCCGGACAATAAACATACATTTGTAAAATTGAACATTTAATGGAGAAATAGCATACATGAATATTCCTTAAAATAAACCTTGATTTAATTCCGCATTCTACCACCGTACCGCTCGCCACCAGCAGGGTATTCATCCTCACACATCTGAACCTAAATGGTCGCACACGGTGCGGTTCCTGAGGAATTTCCTCCCGCGAACACTCCGGCTGTGGAATGAGCTCCCTGCCGTACCTCGGCAGGTAGTTCCCAAAGGACTACAGAATGGGGTACTTCAAGAAAGGAGTGTAAGGGTCGGCAACACGCGTGCGAGTCCTCTGGAATTGCAAGCGTTCATAGGCTAAGGTACCCGCTTACCATCAGGCGGGCCGTAAGCTTGTTTGCCACCGACGTAGTATAACAAAAAATCGTACTATACTTAAAGAGCTTTATTTAAATGAGTATAACCGTCTAATTCAAATGTAGTCATTACAATACTACATTGTTATCAAGTTTTAATCATTATTTAAACTATTCCTTAGAGTCTTAGATTAGTCTAGTATATATTTATCAATGATTAATTAATATCATTGAAATACTGCCTGCAATTATGTTTTATCAGCGTAGCGCGATATAATTAAAAAGCATAACCTTATAATAAGGAGACGAAGGCATTTGCCATCTTCGCCGTTCCTTACTAATATCATAGAATACATAATACTACCTACAGGTACAGAAGTCTCACTCATTGAAATAAATAGCGACTCTTATTCTGACACTATAAAGTCGCAATTCAGTTCGCACAGCGCTTATATTTACACAGTTATATTTACCTAGAAGACGTTAGGGTTGTCTTTTTAAAGAACTAATTAATTAAAATATTTGATAACCAGTAAGCTATGTGCCTATTACTTTATATTTGTGAATAAATAAACCTAGACTAGGTACTAGTCTCGATAGACGAACGGATGTCACAACGCAGTCCGTAAGTGAGAATCGAACTAACGTGCGGCCCGGCCCCACTGAATTTTGGCACGATTAGTCGACACTGCCGCGTACTTATAATTTTAGACCTTAAGGGCAGAGTGAACCTGGCCTAGGGTTGGTTTATTAGAACGAATATTTAGTATTAGGTATTATATTATATAACACATTTATTTACAATTATTATATATACACATATCTACATATTACAAATAAGAATTAAGCAAAATTGGTATTTGATAAAATTATAAATCCCTTAAACACACACACACACACAAGAAAACATGCGCGAGCGCGCACACACACATATACCCATTCACACCATTACCGTTTACTCATTCACACACATTCAGGTACGCTTCTGTCATGTTGACAATCTACACAATGTTATGAAATGGGGGGCCTGGACATCTAGAGTACAGGTCTCGGCTTTGTTTTGACTCCAGATCTACAATAAATTACAAATTTCTAAAAATAATTTCTTGTCAACTGTATGTTGTATAACATAATGTAATTTGTGGAGATGAAATAAACATTATTATTATTGAATAGCCCTAATATGTAGCCCACATCACTAATAGTTATTAAGGAATATAAAAGCTCATCGATGTCTTGAAGTAAGCCGTGGCAAGTCTGGCAAGTAAAAGGGTTTCTTTTTAATAAACGTCAAACCGTTCTTTAGAAACTTGTATGAAATAGTGGTCTATGACGCAGCTGTTGCCAAATCATTTATACCTTTTATGTTTGGTTTTACAAATCAAAAAATACTAATAAATCTATTTTTTCTAGGTATATTAATTTCCTTATATAATACCTAATTTCTAAAAGAGTGTAACATAATTTATTTTAACTGCAAGCAACTACCCTATAAGTCAAAGGTAACATGAACATTGATTGTCCTAAGCTTTACGTTAGAACGGCCTCTACCACTTTGTATAGGTACTATAATAGGCTCATATTTATAGTAACTGTTGTTCAGCGTTTACTAACGGTATAGACAGATTATAATTATCTAGACGAAGTGTTTGTATATATGTAACTGTTTAGGTTAAAACGTTATTTCAATCGTAGTTCCTAGAAAACATGTATATAATTTTGTAACGGTGCCTTATAATTAAATTAACTAAGTATCGACTATGTGTAGGTGTTAAATTGATAATAAAAATATAATATTTTATGTTTTTATTATATGTATTAAAAAAATGAAGTCACTGTATCGTTATATGGCACGGATCTCAAATTTTTTGACACAATGTTTTTCGAATGAAAATGTTTTATAAAAATAAACTTTATATACAAAAACAACTAATCTGTTTATATTATTAACATTTATTTAGGATTTTTTTTTATTTCAGAAAAATATGTTGTAACTAAAGAAAAACATCTCGTTAGTGTAATTAAAAATAAATAACATTGTATACCTTAAATTAACTTGATCTGTTGTACACTAACAATTATGAAAACTTGTTCACGTTAGTTTATAAATGTTATGCAAAAATCGATATTTTATTACCATTTTTGTAACAAATATCGCACACAATTATAATGTATTCCTAAAGAGAATTATAATGATTTGGCTAAAAATAAGATAGGTTTTGCATTTTAATATAGAATAAAAACGTATCAAATCATATTTAATATTTTTAAGTTTTTTCTCGAAAAGGAGTAACAGTACCAATAACGCATTGACGGAAAAGTAATTTTAATGGCACTAAGTAATTCAAATATACATAGAGAAGATCTTGTGACCAAGCTAGGCCATCATGCCTGGCCTGGGTCCAACGGTTGCTCTTGCGAAGTTTTATAATATATACTAATCGGCGCGAGAACTGTCATTGCGCCATGCGGGACCAGTAGTTCCTACTTAGTTCTGATTGTCTTTGCTAGATGGCGTTGAAGTATGTTTTTACTGTTTGTATGTATTGATATCTATCGTGTTTTTAGTCAAATCAGCCATATCGGTAATGTGTAACTAAATTATTTTAAGTTACCTCATGTTTAAATTAACTTCGGCCCTCTGACGGCTTAGATACTAAAAATTGAGTGTAATGCAAGATCTGGCCGTTTTACTGTAATCGTAGCAAAATGGAGGAATTAAAGAGACTAGGCCCTTAAAAAAATTAATACTTATCTTAAGGCCAACTATCTTCAGGCCCTGCTTTTATATTTAAGTCGTTTTTTTTCAACCGATGTCTGTTTAAGCATGTACAACAAATTATGGACATTGGGTTGTAGCATTAAAATATATTTTGTAATAACGTACATTTTAAATACTGTGTGTTGGCCAATAACACTGTATTTGTATATATAGCTATGTTGTATTAATCCAATGTAACAAATATCTTTATTTTTTTTACAATAAGCAAAGTAAGGAACTGATAATGCCGATATTTGCTTGATACTGCAAACAGTTTAGTAGGTATAATGACGTATACAGTTCAAATAATATACCAGACCATTCTATAACGTACCTTTGTATTAGTTTAATTTATGTTTAATATGCTATACTGTCTGTTATTGTATTGGTTAATGGCTACATTTAGTCCAATACTTTGTCGGTCTTTGCTAGAAATCTTCTTCCGATGCGAGTTAAGATTACAGCAATGAAAAGTAGGTAATATGATAGAGCTTTTAATTTAATGTTTATGAGACCTTGTATCTATTAGGAATTATTTATTGTGACCAACAAACATTTCTTAAATTAATAACTTTCATTATTGATATTCATAATTGCTAAAACGATGCCTATAATACGGTGCCTTTATCGAGTTGCAAGTCGTTTAAGTTCTGACCGTAAGGATGTACTGTTCGGAAAGTATAGATAAGTAAAGCTAGATACTCTTTTGGGAGGCGTCGAGGTGCATAGATTTTTATAAGGACAACATCATGTCCTGTGTAGCCTGTGTATATTCGAAGAAAACAGACAATGGTGTCAATTCTGTTGTATTACTCTCTTGACTATAATTGACCAAATTTTCTTCATACAAAATGTAAACCTTGTACACTTTGAAACAAGGTTTTACTTCAAATTTAAACAAGTAGGTAACATATGTCGCTATCGAAATAAGCAATTTATTTGTCGACTAAAGTCTGACACGCTTAAATAAATTTTAATACCACGTAGCGAGAGCCGCTATCCGTTGAATGCCATCTCTTTTGCTCTGTTTTAGTAAGCGTCTTCGTAGGTGTCGATTAAAATAACGCCATCTTAGTTCGTTTTGAACAAGTTTTTATACGGCATTTGAATAAATGGGGACTCTCGCTGCGTGGAAATAAAGTTGAGTATAATATGTTGAAAGGTTTTAGTGAAATTTAGTGGCGCTGAGAAATAGATGCGAGTAACAAATAGACCTTGTTGAGAAGAAGACAGGGTTGATTTCATATGAAGAAATTAAGTCAGGTTGTAGTTTAGTCGAGTATACAATAGAATCGGGACCAATGTATTGCTACTTCACACTTGGCTTGTGGATGTTCACACAACTTGTAAAATATAATATGACAGTTACGAACATTACTACTCCTGGTTGTCCCGGCTAGGGATGACTTAGAGTAACTTTCTACCGCTTATAAATATTTAGCAATAAATTATGGTCGTTCTACTCTACGATAACGAGTCACGAACGCTATTTAATGTGTGAACAGTCTATTAAATACAACATTTCTGTTTAGACGTTAACCTACTTACAGTCTCCATATTATGTTTTAACCTTGTAGATTGTAAAACTGAATTGGTTTAACCAAGAAAAATGTATGTGGTATTTTTAGATAGGTTAGTATAAGTAGATAGTACACATTACAAAAAGTAGATAGCAATACCTACCTGTTGATGAGAATAGGTCCTCTCCCCAGGGTTTATCAAATCACAAATATTACAAATTACAAAAACAATTAGGTACCTACTCATAGATGCTATTATAGATCTGATTGATGGATCGTCTCCACATAATTGTTCAAGGTTTTTTTCAAATGAGTATCGAGGAGTACCTGACCGGTGAGTCTATCGCAGGTTACTTGCTGCCACCACTCAGCCTGACTCACTTTTCGCTTGAGTTGGTAAAATTTTATTAGACCCAGGTTATGCTCAAAACCGTTATGAAATAGGCTATGATCGACGAATATGATATTCGTCGATCATAGATACATAGATGATGATAGATGTTCTTCCAGAGATCTTCTTAAATCTACTGAATGGAATACTATTCGCCAGCTATGTGTATTAGAATTGACTTTCGCAAAACTTTATCACAGATTTAGAAGTGTTATAATCTGGACGAATTCAATTAATCAATGTGATAAGCCTAATGTTTTTATTGTAGATAAGCCATAACTGATCACAGTACTGTAGTGTTATTTGTTTAGATTTTAAGTTAACAATTTTTCATGTAGAAGTACACAACGCAAATAATTATTCATTTATTTATAGCCATGTCAATGTCATTACAATGTTAGTTATGTGTACAACGGGTCCATAATAAAATATTTATTTTCTTAAAACTGTTCTTATCGTAAACTAGCAACCCGCCCCGGTTTCGTACGGGTAGCAGAGATATCTTCAAAAATCATCATCATATTTCAACCAATTTACGCAAAACCTTAACAAATAATATACCTAAACCTTCCTCATGAATCGCTCTATCTATTGGTGAAACCCGCATGAAAATCCATTCAGAAGTTTTTGAGTTTATCGCGAACAGACACACGCAGCGGGGGACATTGTTTTATAATATGTAGTGATGAGTAAAGGGAGATGTTTTACTGTTAATATGGACCAATGTGGATGAATCTCGTCTATTACATACCTACCTAATTACATTTTGCATCCGTCATTGCCAGACGCGCTGTTACCAAATAGATGGTGGCGGATTTTAATAATTGTCCAATATGGAGACCAAATTTGCAGAACACTTGATGTAATGCGAGTTGAACCGCTGCGCCATCTATGCAGTCAGTCAGATTGATTAATAATAAATATTTTTTTAATTTTATTGTTGGGAAGCAAAAACCCTTTTACTGATTCCGATTATAAACGATATGTATTAAGGCCTCTTTGTGACATAATAATATATGTAGGTAAATGTTAAGTTGTTGGTACCTATTATGTTGGTTTTAAACGAACATAATTTATTTAAGTATGTGAAGTTGTGTCTCTCTGAATAAAGGTGATTATAATCATGTAAGCATAAGTCTTCAATATGTGCCTTGTAATCGAAATTTTATATTTTGTAAATATATTTAAGTCAATTTTACTAGTTCGTTTTATTATATCTATTACATAAAATGCTAGTACAGTTAACATCTTAATTACATAAACGCGGGTAAATAAACTGAATTCCAAAAGGGTATGCTCTGTAAAGAAAGATTCTTAACCCTAGAAAGATAACCATATCCAGAGGTAGGTGCTGCAAAGATAACCACTCTTTAAAGGCGCTCGCTTTTCAAAGGCGTATTTCCTACTCTAAACGTACGTCGTTTAATATAAATGTGGCCTTACCCTATATTATCGCTGCATACAAACTAAACACAGGTAAACAAAGTGCAAGTGATATGTAGGATGAACAACCGATTGTTAACGTCTAACAAAGATACAATGCTGAGAAGTTTTGTTAAGAAATGTAAATTATTACTGACTTATCTGGTCATAGTCACTAACACTAACTCAGTGTTCACATTTTGGTTAGATCAAACGTAATATCGTACCTGCTTAATTACTTTATGCTTGTTAATGTTTTATACTTGTCTATAATATAAATGTTTTATAACTAGTGTATTGTGAAACTATAAATGGTAGATATAGAATACGCAATTTAGGTATTGAATTAATGAACGCCAGCCCTAAAGATTATAAATAAAAACACTAATTCTAGCCATCTATTTTCAGTGGAGTGTTTTATCAATACTTATGAATCATAGCTGGCACCTTCCGACGATTGTCATGTTAATTCCTTTATGTACATCAATCTATCATAAAAGACTTCCATCTTCACCGTCATTCAATACATTACCTAGGATCAAGTCTTCAATGTGATGCAAAATTTATTGACTCATAAATGTTGAAGTAAAATAAAAATACTAAATGAAATAACATACAACTTTCATTTTATTTCAAAAATATACACCATAATCTTTTAACAATATACATGATGTATTATGTACAATGTACATGTATGTATCACCTAACATTTTATAGTTAAGCGATTTTTAAAAATAAATATCTCGTAGTTCTTAGCAAATTGCTTAAAAACGACTTAGGAAGAATTATATACATGAAGAACAAAAAAGATAAATTATAGCCGACTTACACCTATCCACTCTATAAAAATAAGGTAAGTACCACAGGGTACAAACAAAAAGGAACTTGGCCAACTTTACACTGCCAAAACCAACTACGGCCTTATAGGTATCACTGAAGTGGCTGTGGCTTTCCTTGAGCTATCTAATAGCTCTAGGCTTCAGAGGCACAAGACAGTTAGATTTTTTTTCCTTATGGTCACTAGTCAAAAGTCAGTTGTATCAGTGGACAAAAAAGATATACACTCTAAATAATACGAATTTAGTCTAACATATTATGTTAGCCTATGAAATGTAATGAGTAGAGAAATATATATAGATATGATAGCCACAGAGATATTATTATAATATCGGTGTCGTACTGTCGTCAAATTAACGAAAGGGTATAACCAACATATTCAAGTCTTCGCTTTGTAGTCAATTGATGGACCAATACTGGGTTAATATTTACATTGCAGCCATAGCAATTGAATAGACTAGTATGACTAGTATGTCACAAATACAGATTTATAATAATTCTTGATATTTGTATTCAGGGAACAGATTTTGATGAAAATAAATAGCTATATGCCTGTATATGAGTAACAAAGCTTTGTCAAGTCCATATATACTCGAGACTTGAATGTATCTAAAGAAAATAAATGGGTATAATGTATTGTGATAAATTATTCAGTCATTCTTCACGCAAATTAATACTTTAAATTATCATACATATAGACGAATTTTAACTAATTCTTTATATAGATAAATTAAGAATAAACAATTGTGCCATTAAATCAAGTTGTAGATACCTTAGCAAAATAATAAAGCATTTTAGGGACTGGTAGTTACATTATTCTTCTTTTGAATGTTGGTCTTTGTTAGCAACACTAATATGTTGAAATACTTATAAATTTTCTGCATTGCACCTACAATGCATTTTATGTGGGATTTTAATGATGCATAAAAATTAAATTATTGTTAATCATTAGAGTCCTTCAATATTCATACATTTTAGATAAAAAGCAACTAAAAGTGAACAAAGCAATGCAATGAATGTGTCAATTTAGTAGTTGATCAAATCAGATAAGTAGTATTTCATAGTATCCTTATTAAGAAAACATAAATGATTCAATACTTTTACTACTGTTTTCTTTAAACCCAATAGTATTATTTCACAGCTACGCAAACCAATGTCTGATGGGAACATATGATACTTTCATACACTAATCAGAATGGCAGTGGCTATAACATTACAGTACATACTGAATGATATATTTTGGTCGATTGTGCAAAAAAGCCTACAAATCAGTCAAGCAATGGACAAGATGGTGCAACCATCTTTCTAAGGCATCCACACTCAAGGCTTGTTGTATAGCCTTCTGTAACTAACTCCACTATCACAAAATTCATTCA
Organism: Euplagia quadripunctaria; assembly: GCA_963859945.1. Lineage (NCBI taxonomy): Eukaryota > Metazoa > Arthropoda > Insecta > Lepidoptera > Erebidae > Euplagia > Euplagia quadripunctaria. Next base: position 10,965,965 of record OY982579.1, on the reverse strand, counting down.
TGATTATCCTGCATAGGAATAAATGGAAGACAACAATTAGAACTATTATAGAAATCCAGAATAATGGGTTAAGACCTCCCAAGCTATGGCCATGTTTATGTAATGCAATTACATGGTTTTCATGAGCAGGAGCCTCTACAACTTCTTTAACATGTATAGCATGCCTTAGATCTTCCATATGCTGCTTGTCAGCTGTTATATACAATATAGCTGTAAGAGGTTCTGTCAATTTTACAGGGAAGTACTTGCGGTATGGCCCTAATTGGACAGGTGAGTCCAAACAGCCTCCATCACAAGCATAGTATGTTTTGTCTGAGCGATCCAAAGCTACAAAAATGGCTGCCTTATTATCTTCTTGTAAAATTACACTAATGTTCACATGAGTCATATTACCATAATTGACTCGGCGAAAGAGGAAGTCTCTATGCAATTTTGAAGGATGTATATTATACTCTAAATGCTGATTACTGAAACGCAAACTTCCAAAACTCAAAATCATTGCCTGATTCACCCCACTTGCACCAGCTTTTAAAAGATTATGACATCCTTGTTTTTCCAGAGTCAGTAACCACACACTGGCTACCGTATTCAAGTTTGCCAATGAATTCAATGGTTTCCATAAATTGAGTGCATCTAATGTAGAGTGACCTTCATAGCAACCTTCGGAGTAAGTCAAGCTTCGCAAAATATCTGACTTTGTACTAGGTTTTATGTTGTCTTCGTGTTCATAGCTTCTTACTTGAGAGAGTATAGCATATATAGTAGCATTAATTCTGTCACCATTGATGATCCCTTCTGCTTTCGAGTCAGAGATATAGAATCCAGTATACCAGAGTCCTTGCCAGACTCTTGCATGGTTGTCTCTGAGTGCTCTCAAAGCAGTTCTGTCACCAGTTAATGCTATCGCCTTTTCCATTTCATCGATAGCTCTTTTCTCAACAGTATCTTTTTGTTTTGCATATTCAGCTTTAGTTATTGGTTTACTATATTGAACTGTAGTTAGGATCAGTATATCAAGTCCATCTCTAGCTTCCACTTGCACAGTGTTACTCATTTTCCTGCACACCACCGAGGCAGCTATTACATTCTCACTATCTGGTATAGGTATCATTCCTGTTACTACTTCATATTCCTTCATGTCTACACCCTGATGCAATTTTATTGTCTGTTTAACAGATGTAGGCCAGTCAGACACTCTAGGTGTAGAGAGTTTTAATGTTTTGGCAGAATTTGTAGGATTGTTTATCCAAATCTCCTGTACAAATAATGAAGGTATAGTCCTGTGTGCATAATACTGATAGGATATTTGTAAACCTGAATTGGAGCAATGATATCTATTGACAATACCTTTTTTATAGTCAGCTACTGTGAATTCTTTCATATCATAATCATCTATAATGTATAATGGATGATAAAACATTGGCAAAGACAAAGTTCTTAAATGTTTGATGTTAAGATGACCATCATGTTCTAGTGCAATACCCAGCAAACCATTACCAACATAAGGCACATAATTGTGACTGAGTGAAGCCAGAGATGCCGATGATTCGTGTCTGAGGTACACATCGTACTCTTTTAGAGCAGATTCGAAAGGACTCATAAAATTCTTTTGACATACATTCTGGTGACCGCTACCCGTCTCTGATCCAACTAGCCAACTCATGAGAGTGGGTCCCGTATACAGAACTAAAAATATAACAACGAGTACTAAAATCACCAATTTCTTCCTGGTCATGGGCCCATCGGCGAATCTGTTGATACGCCTCAAAACATCTCCAGCGCGCCGACTCATATCTGCGACGCCGCCACCAAATCTGTCCATTACAATTCGCTTCAGCTATTTATGTATATTTCGCAGATTAATCAAAATCAAGTTAAACCAGTTACTGTCATCGTAAGTGCAATAGAATCAAGAAAAATATTTTTTATTTAAATGAACAGACTGGAACAATCAAAGAGAATTTATTACAGATAAGAACGAACAATGTCATCAGACTTGTACCACAGATATCTTCACCGTGTGACCAATAATAAAATTATTCTATAAAGATATTCTGTATTCATTACCTCAATGAGATATTTTGTAACAAAATAATACAAAAAGTGTGGTTGATAATTGATAATACAAAGAACGATTAAGCATAATGAATCATTTTCCTATTAACATATATATATATTTTTTATGTTTCTAAGATATTTTATTGTGAAAATCGTGAGTTTTCTGCGACTATTTTGAATTTTTATTTTTTATTTTTTATTATTGAGAGGTCCAAGGACTGAGGACTAAATAATTTGAACTTGTTTATTTATCTTGTTGCCCATATTATATTTATTTTCTATAATATTTTTCCGTATATTAAACGATTTTCCTACCTGATCAGATTTGTGAATAAATTGGCTTACGAACACATATTTCGCGTCCACGCGTACACAACAAATTCCATAATTTTATTTTCTGTGCTGGACGGACGTTTGTAAATAAGGTTACCATATATTGAACTTATAATATAAATCATCTTATAAATATAATCACCGAACTCTGTAAAAAAAAATAGGAAGACATCTGCTCAGTACTCCGCCTGCATATTTACCTGCAGACAGACTTACTTGCAACTTGCAACATACTTACAAAATATAATTTCAAAGAAACTGAGTAAGTTACGATATTAATGGTTGTGTAAAACGACAGAAAACCATTAAATAGCGCAACGCTGTGCCATTTCTATTAAATGTCTGACATAGAACATATAGACATCCGAAGAAATTCTCTTTTCAATAAAGGGAATATCTTTGGACACCATAATACGATATAATTATGCAGATATGTATAAGATACCTCTAAAAACGACGTGGAATACAAGTTTCAAGACACTTTTAAGATGCTTATTACATTTCAACCGTGATTTTGTCCTTAAAGAGTCAACTTTTCGTTGACTCTTTACGTTCTTATTCTGAGCAACTAAAAAAATGCAAAAACTTAAACTTATTGAAAAATGAAGAACAGTTATTAACATACATCATAGCAGCCTCAAATTTTATCTTAACTTCATAGACAAAGTAAAAATTCCGAAGTAAGCTTTTCATACTTTGCTTGTCGACACGTTTTTGAGCCCGTAGATTAAACGATAGTAAGAATTTTTTTTCTGAAATAGTAATATAGTTCTTTTTGTTAATACCGGGTGGCCCAGAAAGACCGAAGTGGTGTGAATTCCTTATAACTTTTTTATTATAATTTTTTTTTTTCTTTTCTTTTCAGTATTTTGTAAAGAAGACTTGGATAATTTATAATGGAGCAATACACAATTGAACAACGTGCCCAAATTGTTGAAATTTACTTTTCAAATCAACGGTCCATTGTGTTGACTCAGCGTGCATACCGTCGTCAATTTAATGTGCGGGTTGCACCCTCTCAGTCAACAATAAACCGTCTGGTTGCAAATTTTCGAGAACAAGGAGCAGTAAGGAACCTTCCTGGTCCCGGCAGACACCGAACTGTCCACACGGCTGACAATATTCAAGTGGTACAGGAGAGTATTCGGGAGGATCCAGAAATATCAACCAGAAGACGTTCGTCACAACTGGGCCTCTCAAGAACGTCGCTGCAGCGAATTTTGCACACCATAGGATTGTTTCCATACAAAATTCAACTTGTCCAAGAATTGAAACCAACAGATTACCAGCAACGACTTGACTATGCAATTTATTTCCAGCAAAAAGCACAAGAGAATCCAAATGTATTATCATGTTTTACCTTGTATTCTAACTGTAAGTTTTCCGTAAATATATAAAACAAAATAAAATAGCAGCCTTAAAATTTTGATTTATGTTTGGATTACCTAGAAAAAAAACCTGTAAAAATAGCTGTAAATTTCTCCTTACTAAGTACATTATTATGTTTACAATTTTTTTTTACCATAATAACGTTAGTTCACAAGTTATTAGAATGTTGCTTCTTTTTTAAATAACTAATTAAAAACCTTTAAATAACCGAAATTACAGAAGTCAAAATGATAAACAAAACTATAAACATTGCGAATGCGTTGGCCGTTCGAACTCAGTATAATATATGAGTATCAGTAGTATATTATACAGTCTATTTGGTATATTTTAAGGATGTTTTCGAACATCAGTATCATTGAGGGTATATTGCCGGAAGTCAGTATTTTTTTGGGTATATTTTGGATAAGCAGTTATGGTAACACCGTAAGCGAGCGTCGCGAACGTTGATGCTTAGGGAATTTCCCGTATTTAGTCTACAAGTAGATAATATCCAGGAACACTAAATAATCTATTATTTCAAAGGTCTGGACTTTAAGTTTTCAGTTGTATGAATAAGAAAGTAGGTACATACAAAAAGCACTTTTACGTATAAATTACAAATAGTATCGAATCGTCTAATATTGTTTGTTTAAGTGTAACGATTTTCTGCTCTGCACTCGACATAACCTTTGAGGTTGTTCTTTCGATAATTCGGAAATTTCGTTAAATAAGTAGTACGTTTTGTCGTCATATAAATAGAGAGAGAGATTTTATTTTACTTAACGCATTCATACGAACAACATGTCTAGTTTTCGGCAAAGTTACTTGGCAAAGTGGGAACAAATTCCGGAATTATCTTCGTAGCTTTCACAAAATGACGAGTTCGCCCCCTTTTGCAAAGCATGCAGTGCAAAATTCTTAAGTAGACAAGCATGTATAAAACAATATGCAAGTACTGAAAAGCGTAAATCGAACTTGAAAATATTTAAAGGCTGTCAAAAGAGCATAACTTCCTAGATAGTTTATAATTACCATTACAGTACCCAAAGTAAAAGAAATCGGAGATATTTTAAAATTGGGGATTTAGTTGTTACGCGTGTACGTGAAAGCTGTTCGTAAGCCAATTCTGGCTTCCAAATCTGATCAGTCAGAATTGTATCGTCTGTATGCCTTTTTACACTGTATATAATGGTGCGTTTACACGCACACCTTGAAGCCTGGCATGCAGCCCGGCACGCAACCTGCCATGCAGCCTGCCACGCAGCCTGCGCACTTACACGTGCCATCACACCAGGGCTGCTAGATTGTATAATTGGATACAAAATTCGTATAATTCGGTTATCTTATGTATCCTGTTTGCATAGTAGAATGCATTGTATAATTGGATACAATGTCATTGCTGACGCTATAACGAAATAAGTACGTACATACACATAGTGATACTAAAAACAAATCATATCTGTGGTAAACTGTTAAATCCTTATACGTTAAAGTTAAAATACCTTTATATTTATTACTTACTAATATATTATATTGTTAACATATTTATTGAAATCCCCACAGGGTGACGTACTATAGTTGTACTTTGTACAACACTGATTTTGTATAATAGTACGTGATTTTGTAAAAGTTCTGACAGTGGTGTAGAAAATAATTTGTCCTAACTGGCAGCCCTGATTCACACGCTCGGACACATATCTGTATAATTGACGCGTGGATATACGACAGGAGAGTAGGGTGTTGTGCCCATGTTATGACCATTGTTTGGTTCTTGGGCTGGGCAAGGTTTCAATCTAATATAAATCCCCGAGCCCAGTTTCTAGATGACGTGTTAATTATATATTTAAATGAGGACGAATAAAGAATCGAAAAAACTAAAAATGTTTTTTTTGGTTTTTTTTTTTTAAGATTTTCTTTTAAATAATACACTCATATAACATAAAAAAATAATATAACTTACAAAAAGTCAAAAGAAATACTTGGGTTTGAACTTAGGACCTCTCATTTGACAGTCAAGTGTCATACCGCTTTGGCTATCAAAACAAATTTATGTCCTAGTCCTATCTAAAAAATATTAGCGGTTCCTATATCTATGATTTCAACCCTAATGCCTAAAATTTATTTCATTCATGTATAACATTCGAAATTCAAACATTTATGAGCGGCCAGAAGCGCAGAACTTCCAGTGCACCCTACGTGTATATATTTGTTCTCCCTGGTAACACTCCAGGAAGCGTAATATTTGCTCGCTAGACCATTCCGACATATTTCTTATCAAAAATTAATTTGTCTTCTTCATAAAACTTAATTCAGTCATCGCGTCGTCCGTTCGCCACAAAGATGCAAACTATACTAACACGGCTGAGCGCCGAACATGTGTGTGTGAACACGCACATAAACACATTCACCCTTTGATGTGTGTCAAAAAACCGAAAGTCATCCCAATCGGTGCCAAGCGCGAGCACATTCACGCAAGCATGCACAAACAGCCTGTTTACATGCTTGTGTCGTTGAATGTCGGTTTGAACGCGAGCGTGTAAACGCACCCGACAGTCGTCCCGGTCGGCGGTAAGCGCGAGCACATTCACGCATGCATGCACAAACAGCCTGTTTACATACTTGTGCACGTGCTTGTGCTCGTTGAATGTCGGTTTGAACGCGAGCGTGTAAACGTACCATCAAAAAACCGACAGTCATCCCGATCGGCGCCAAGCGCGAGCACATTCACGCATGCATGCACAAACAGCCTGTTTACATACTTGTGCACGTGCTTGTGCTCGTTGAATGTCGGTTTGAACGCGAGCGTGTAAACGTACCATCAAAAAACCGACAGTCATCCCGATCGGCGCCAAGCGCGAGCACATTCACGCAAGCATGCACAAACAGCCTGTTCACATGCTTGTGTCGTTGAATGTCATTTTGAACGCGAGCGTGTGAACGCACCCGATAGTCATCCCGATCGGCGGCAAGCGCGAGCACATTCACGCATGCATGCACAAACAGCCTATTCACATACTTGTGCACGTGCTTGTGCTCGTTGAACGTCGGTTTGAACGCGAGCGTGTAAACGTACCATAACATTATAGATACAAAATGACAAAAATGCCCTCTGCTAGAGGTGTCCACTTAAAAAAAATATATCGATATTTATATCCGATGTAAAACATATATCGTTGTGTCGTATGTTTATCAATATATCGCTTTAACATCGATATTTTTTCAATATCGAATACTTTCCACAATAAGTTTACTATTGCCCTTTTCCAGTCAAACGCCGAATGCATGCTGTCATTGATTTCGTATTTGTGAATGTAGAATCAGAGACTAGAGTAACATAGTTATATTAATAGTGATTTTCTATGAGTGTTACTTGAATAGAAATAATACTCCTAAGATAGCGGCGAGATGACTGATGAGTTATACGTTTGTAAGTGTAAAAAAAAACACAGAAATTTACTACTAGTTTTAATCTACATGCAAAAACTTACTTTCAGTTTACCTATTTAAAACGAATGCTTCTTTAGACAAACTTTGCAAAAATAAAAGTTTACTTAATCTTTTACCTTTCATTTCATTCTATTTCTTTACTACACTACCTGGTAATGACTTATGATTTTATGAATGATTTATTTAAAGTAGAAATCATCATTTACCATCAAGTGTTAAAATTTACTTGTGTTTTTATTGTAATTATTAGTCGGAATTAGTTGTTTTAATAGATTCGACAAAAAAAAAACAAAGTTTCGATGTTTTCATAAACAAATATATCGATATATCGAATAGAATAAATATTTGTCAAAATATCGATTCATTCCGATATATTGGATGACAAACATCGAGTTAATTCCCTACCCTACCCTCTCCATGGAACTTCTTTGATCTTCCTCTGCGATTTGATTTTGAAAATTCATCACATTGTGAAGTGTTTACATTTATTAAAACAGAAATATTATTTGTGTCTAATGTTTATATAGAGAACAAAACATGACTAGATCGTGCTCTGTTCGTGGTTGTAAGAGTGAGTCTTATCCTGGCTGCGGAATCCAATTTTATGGGTATACCTACTATAGTTTTTAAATTAAATAATATTTTTTATTTCTATAATGTTCTTCCTGTTCGTATTTTTAGAGTAGCCTATACTATTACGTTTTCGTAACCTATTCCCTCAGTACTGCAGCTAATTGAGTTTAGAAATGCGTAAGGCAAGCATTCACTTAACCAATGTTCAATGTTTTTCACTGTTTTTATACTGACTTAAAGCCAGTTCAGATAATTAAAAAAAGTGTAATTAAAAATAATAAATAAAATTTATGATATTTATAAAAATTAGATGCACATTCACTATACAAACAGTTAAAAAGATTAATTGATAATTTGAAAGAATGTGAACTTGAACAAGATATCCAAAGAAATATAGATATGTTCAGATGGAAATCGAATCTCAAAGGCCAGCAATGCACTTGTGACTCTTGAGTTGCGTCCATGGGTGGCAGTAGTCACTTACCATGAGGTGCCCCTCTGCTTGTTTGACCCCATACCAAAAAAAAAGTTTGTTTTTGTGGTACATATAATATAAAAATGCAGCCATTTCATGAGAACATAGTAATATATCATGGTAATAATATTTAGGTTACCAAGAGATCCAGATCTATGTGGTGCATGGGAAAATGCAATTGGACGAGAAAATTTACCACGATGGGCTGCAGTATGCAGCAAGCATTTCAGAGAAAAAGACTATGTTCCTCGACTTTCACCACTTCAAGCAAAAAAATTAAAGCCAGGAGCCATACCTGCTCGGTTTTTACCTATTGTTAGTATTTTGCTTTGGAAATTAAACACTAATATTGACAGTATACTGATTACTCAATGATGTATTGATCCTATAATACTCAAGAATTTTAAGAGGTTATGCATAGCTTCTTAGATTGACAAGAAGTTATAAGAGATTTCTGTAACTTATGTTGCATTTTTGGTGGTGAGTGGGACTGTGAAGATTAATACATATCTGCCCGTGTCTAGTTTTCCAGAGAAATATAGTCCTGTAGTGTTCAAGAGTAGAGTGCAAAGGTTTCTTTTAGTTAGACTTGTACCACCTTCATCTTCATTATCATATTTCTTCAAGTAAGATGGAAGACAAACACCTATTCCAATTAATAATAATAATAACCACACATCTCATACACGGCCGTCTGATCCCAAACTAGGCAAAGCCTGTACTATGGTAATCAGATTGCTGATACACATACTTACATATTTCTAAATACATACATATTATAGATAAATTACACCCAGACACAGAACAAATTATCATGCTCATCACACAAATTTTTTGCTATCCATCTTTTAGTGTCTTCTTCTGTGTTCTGAATCTTCCTAAACGTTAAGTGTCTGTGTAGCCAAAATAATGTACGAAAGGATTATTTTATGAAACATAGATGTCATAAATCAGTTTCATCATCACTAAGTCTTAAAATTGGCTAAAATATAATGTTCTTTTTGAGTTATAATCCTATGTAACTAAACAAACTAAACATTATTTAAGATATAAAAATTATTTCAGATACCTAGACCACCAAGGCCTAAAGTGAAAATACTACCTGAAAGTGCCTCTCCAGGTTCAGAAGACTATTTAGAAAAACAGTATTTACAATTGGAGGTAAGATCTTGCTCATTATCATGTAGTCAAAAGCATAATATTAATTAAACTAATATGAAAATGACTAACATATTTCGGTTTTCGTTAGATAAGGTCAGGACAATGTGAAATAGACCTTAATTAAAAAATCTCTATCAAGTGGTGTGGTAGTACATAAAATATATAAATAAATATGATAATAAAATGCCTTAGGACTCATAATTCTTTCATCCAAATTTGAACTGTTGTAGAGTATGTTTTACGATAGGCAAAGTTTTTTTAAATCCTATTCCAAACCAAAAGTAAAGGATTCAAAATGCAGAATTATTAAGAAATTGACTTCTGCCGATGGCGCACGTAGAAACGTCGTTGGATGCAGGCCGCTTCCAACCGGTCTTTTTGGAAGTTCCGGGGTGTGCGTGTTTGTTAGGGTGGATATTTGCTGTCGTCGCCTGCGCTGCCTGGAGGACCCATCCTTTTCCATACTTTGGCTTCACGTAAACCATGGCTTTCCTAGCCGAATTTCCGTGTGCCTCTACCGCTCCCATACAGGAAATACCGAGGCAACTCGACTCTTTGAGTATCTGAGTCAGACGGCAGATGATGCGCAGGAACGGTTTACCAACGCCGAATTGGTGTTTTTGGGGGATTTCAACGCCCACCATGATACTTGGTTTGGCTCCTCCAAAACGGACCATGCGGGTCGAGCCGCCCATGCATTCGCTCTCACACATGATTTGACCCAACTGGTACGCCAGCCCACCAGAATATCAGACATAGCAAGTCAAGCGCCCTCTCTGCTTGATCTCCTGCTGACGAGTCACCCAGCACAGTACAGTGTCTCGGTACGAGCTGCTTTAGGATCATCCGACCACTGTCTAGTTTGCACTAAAATGCCTTTTGTGGCTCCCCCACGTACTGTGGGGATGAAGCGGCGGTTGTGACACTACTCGTCGGCGGACTGGGACGGACTTCGCGATTACTTTGCGTCCATCCCGTGGCTGCAGCGCTGCTTTGAAGGTAAGACTCCATCGGAAAGTGCGTCTGTAATCGCGGGCAAGATCACTCTGGGTATGGAGTATTATATTCCATACACTGATGTTGCCAGAACCCGCAAGGCTCGTCCCTGGTTCGGGCGTGAGTGCGCTGATACTGTTCAACAAAAACAGTCGGCATACCGCGCGTGGGTCAGGGCACGGACTAGGAACGACCCAAATGTAGGTCGATTCAAGGCAGCTTTCAACAAAGCCACAAAGGCCTGCAAAAGGGCATACATCGGAGCAGATGCCCAGCGCCTAGCGCGGCTTGGTCAAGAACTTATGTCGCATCCCACGGGCAGCCGTGGCTATTGGCAACTGGCCAAAGCCGTGCAATCAATCTTCTGTCTGCCTTCGCTGCCTCCTCTGCGGTACGGTACCCTGATGGTTCTCTAACTCACGGGCCGCAGGAGAAAGCTGATTTGTTGGCTAATATCTTTGCGGCTAATTCCCGAATCAATGACTGTGGTTCGCAGCCACCACCGATTACCACCTGTGGCTATACCATGCCTGATATCCGCATCAGACAATGCGATGTTCGTGCGCAACTACAGTCACTCGATGTCCGGAAAGCCAGTGGCCCTAACGGTATTCCAGCGTTGGTGCTCCAAAAATGCGCAGCGGAGTTGTCCCCAACGCTTACACAACTGTATCGCCTGTCATATACGTCCGGTTCGGTGCCGGAGGTTTGGAAGGAGGCGAACGTGCAACCAATCCCCAAGAAAGGAGATCGCTCGGATCCGAGCAACTATCGACCCATAGCCGTGACTTCAGTACTCTGCAAGGTGTTTGAGCACCTAATAAACAAACAGCTCATGCGCTACCTAGAGCATCACTCCTTACTTAACGATCGACAATATGGCTTTAGACCGAAACGATTAACGGGTGATCTTCTAGCGTATGTCACTCATACCTGGGGTGAGGCTATGGACAAGCACGGCGAGCCACTGGCTATTATCTTAAACATCGCCAAAGCTTTCGATAGAGGTTGGCACAAATCGCTTATTTCCAAACTTCCAGCATTCGGTTTGCCCCCTCGACTGCGCAACTGGGTTGCCAACTTACTGCAAGAGCGCTGCATTCGAGTCCTTTGTGCCGGTCAGGCGTCGGAATTTTTGCAGGTTAATGCTAATGCTGGCGTGCCTCAGGGGTCCGTCTTATCGCCTACCCTTTTTCTCCTGCATATAAATGATATGTTGTTCATCGGCAACATGTATTGCTATGTAGATGACAGCACGCTGCACGGGCGATATCACGGACATCCTACGGCTAGGCAGGCTGAAATCGATGAAAAAAGACGGAAACTTGTCACTGAACTTGACCAGGACCTGGATATCTAAATGGGGTTCCGAGAACCTGGTCGAGTTCAATGCCAAGAAAACACAGGCATGCGTGTTTACTGCCAAGGTATCTTCCTTCCTACCCCTTCCAGCTCTTCGGGATACACCACTACCACTGCAGGACAATCTCAACATACTCGGAATAGATGTCCGCTGTAAACTGAATATTAAAAACTACATCGAGAGCGTCATAAAAACGGCCTCTCGGAAACTCGGTATCCTGAACAGGGTGAGGCGGTTTTTCACGCCGGAGCAGCGATATCTTTTGTATAAGACACAGATCCGTTCCTGCGTGGAGTACTGTTCTCATCTCTGGGACGGCTCTGCACAGTACCTTCTTGAGGCTCTCGACAGTTTGCAGCGGCGTGCTATCCGCATCATTGGGAGTCCTGAGGTCACCAACACCCTTGAACTTTTGCAGTTGCGTAGAAACGTAGCCTCTTTGGCAGTATTCTACCGCCTCTACCATGGCGAGTGTTCCGAAGAGCTCTTCCAATTGATCCCACCCTCTCCTTTCCTCTCCAGAACAACACGTAGCGGGCTGAGGTGTCACTTCCTTACAGTGAAAACAATCCCAACTAGAACCACCGGTTCAGCACCTCCTTTCCTTGCCGCACTATCAAAATGTGGAATGCATTACCAGCACACGTGTTCCCTTCGTCATATAATCCCGGGTCCTTTAAGCGGGGCGTGAAAAAGCCACTGTCGAGGCCGTCAAGCTGAGGGCGACCATTTTAGTATCATCCGTATATATAATGGTGGTTCTCAGTCTTTCGACCTCACTCTAGCTTTCCATCAGGCGGTTTGAGGTCATTCTGACGTGCAACAATAAAAAAAAAAACGTCATTAAGGGAGGCCTATGTCCAGCAGTGGACGTCCTAAGGCTGAAATGATAATGGCGCAAACACATTTTGCGCACATTTAACACTAGTGTAGCATAATTATGTTCTTGAGATTCGTTATATCACTGAAAGAAAAATATCTTAGGTTTTCCATTTTAGTTACGCTTATTTTACGGTTTATGCCGAACCCTTTCCCACACGGAGAAACAGAGTGTTTCAAAATATGAACCATTTTCGTCTCTGCAGCAACATTCTCTCAAAGAAGAAATAAGAGGCGTTGTCACAAGTTTACCGCAGCGTAGTTTTCTAGATAACTTGCAAGTCAGTGTTATTTAGTAGCTGTGGTTTTTTGGGTAGAAGTGTCTTCCCATTTGGCAGGTCCAAATTAGAACTCGACCATTTCACCATTTGATTGATTGAACCATTATGAGACCTCCAAAAAGTCGAGGCGTAGAATTTCGTCCCATTCGCAATAAGCCCCGCTTTAGCAAGACGTGATTTAATCATCAACATTTCCCATGATGCTTTTTCTTCTCTGATCTCTTTAACTCTTTGACCGTCAGAGCGTAAATTCATCAGCGTGTCCCACGCCAAGCCATAAATTCACCTCAAATACCTACAAAAATTATAGGGATTCCAAGATCATATCGATAATTTGCTGTTTATCTTCTATTTTTTACAATGAAATATCAATCACAACAGGAAGTTTTATTCATGTTTCAAAGAATAACAAATGTAATTCGTATATTTCACTAGTCACATTCGTCAGGTCATCCGTTGTCAGTAAATCCGACTAGGGCGTGGTGGGCTCGGCGTTTGCTAAATTTCCCGCAGTTAATTTAGGGATGAAGCAGCGTGACAAACTACTTATCGATGTTAATTGGAATGAATGAAGAGGGACAATTCTCAGTACTTAATATGTAAATGTTATAAAATTTTGTCATGTCATGTCATGTCAATACATTTTTTCCTAGAACTTAACATAGATTTTTTAATTATTCCACTGCGAATTCGCATAAAGCATTTACACTAATAGAGGCAGAATTTTACGCACTATTTATACATATAGCATTTATTAAAAGAAAAGTTCCCTGTCTATAAGAACTATTATGTGTACGCTGCCATAACGCCAGCTTGTTCAATATCTCTGTTCCTACAAGAGCAATCGTGATGAAATTTTGCATAGTGTGAGAAGTATTAGAGCACTATTTTTGTGTGTAAACTGTTGCTTTTTTCGAGTACGGCCATTTGTACGCTAGCTTGATCGTGACGCTAGCGTACACATTGAAATTGGTGTTTATTTCCTAGACTAAAGAGGAAGAGTTTTTTTTATTTTTACACTAATTAGGCAGTATTTACACAGAGTTTAATGGCATAGTAACCAACTCGATATAGCTCTTGTGTACACTAACATAACGGACACCATAAACGCCTACGTTTATGGTCACTGCTTCGTTCCTATTGGCCGCAGCGTGATGTTTTAAAGTCTTCCTCGATAAATAGGCTATCTAACACTAAAATAATTTTTCAATTCAAAACAGTAGTTCCGGTAGGTGAAACTGCGGGGACGGCTAGCAATTTATAAAAAATAAATGTTTGCACGATTTCTAGTTTTTTGGTACGCATGCGAATGAGACAGTTTAGTAAATCGTTATCATTTACGAATAGGACTTTTTACACTGAAAGCCTTCTAAAGTGGTATAAATACAGAACTTTTATTACGGTCAAAGATTTTTTTTTTATTTCTCAAAACTTTTATTACAGACCAGTTATGGTAAAGACATAATCTGTGTTACCTTAGTGGTATCCAAAAAACGATGTTATTGTATTGTTACTGAATATTATTGTCAAATTCTTAATTCTGCATGTGTCGTCATCGTACCATCGTTTAGGCGTAGTCTGTAATGTGCCTTTTAATATTTGCATCGGGCTAAGATACATAAAAGTTTAAGGATATATATTTTTTTAAATATTCTGCGTGTTCTAAATCTTGTTTTCTATTTCATTTCAGGAATCTGAAGAAGTATATCCACGAGATCCACTATCAGTAGACCCCCGGCCTTTGCTGTCAGTAGATAGAAATAGTAAACAATTGTTAATTACTATAGATGCCACATCACCAAAGAGTGTAAGTATTAAAATATTTTAATATTAATTGGCATTCGCGTAATGACTAAAGCGAGTGCAACTGCCTCTCTTGTTGTCTTAAAAACATCACACAGTGTCGTCTGCTTTAGCAAGACGTGCACACACACACATATTACAACACTGTTTTCACGGTCGGCTATTGTTCAATGGAAATGGCACTGGATAAGAACTTACCAATGCATCGTGCAATTACAGGTTACAGGGTGCAATTACAACGCGCACCGGGAATGATGGCTATCCAATGCGCATGCGCCTCGCGCATAGCAACCTGTAATGGTCATAAATTAACTCTTAAGTCGCTTCTGATAAAACTTAAAAACTTTCTTTTAATTTACGACGTGGTTCATTCGTAACCATTATAGGTTGCTATGCGCGAGGCGCATGCGCATTGGATAGCCATCATTCCCGGTGCGCGTTTCCATTAAACATTAGCCAACTGCAAAAATAGTGTTTTTATGTGTGTAGGAAGCAGCCTACATCGCCCCCCCCCCCCTACTCGTTTCATACAGTATGTAAGCGGCCTGTCGATTGGGACAGAGACTTCTTTACCCTTTATGAATAATTTGAAGACTTTAGCTCCTCTTTGGAATACAGACCTTTATAGGCATGCTGTAAGGCACAACGCACTGTGTTAGTATTTGTGTGACATCTACATCTAGGTTGTGACTCAATAAATGAAAGTGTATCAAGACAATATAGACTGTATTATTTTGCCTAATATTACCTACTGCATAGTCTATAGACAGCTTTTTTTTATTACTCATAAAAACGTATAATGTATGAATGTAGAAGGGCTTTAAGGGTAGTGGAAAACACATGAGAAGATGGATGAGATGTGTTAAAAGGGGACGTAACCAAAAAAGATACTCTCTGTCGGTACAGAGTTGACGGTTGACAGAAATATGTTGAGACAAAATGTCATAAAGTTAGGGTCGGTGTAGTATCCGGTTGCAATGCTCGTAGGAGCGCAACGCTAATTTATTACTTGCTCTCTCCATTGACATGACATAATTCTTAAGGTTCTACAGGAGTTTATTTGTATTGGCTTGGTCAATTATTTTCATGTATTTCTGTTGCAGCCGCCAGAAGACCACAACTATACTTTGAAAGCTGAGCCCCCTGAAACCACATCGGAGCCGCGCATACTACGTGAAGAATCTACGGTAAGGTTTACATTTAAATGTAAATATTTGTATGTTAATATGGGACCCATTTCTTAGAGATAATAAACAAACAAATATAAAGAATAATTTTTGTCAACGACGACGCTTTGGTTAAAATATTAACATGTTGTACAAAATTGCTGAACGACATTCGACCTTAATTGGAACCCCTTAAAAAAGCATAATCTTTAGTTACATGTTGAATGGACAGATTGCAGGAGAAGGATGTTAAAAAACTTGGACCCATATTAAATTTCGTGACTGTATTTATTATTACATATGTATGTGTATGTGTAAATACAGTCACGAAATTACGTACATACGTATGTACATATAAAAACTCTTCTTTGTTGAAAGTTTTTGAATTGTGAGAACAATTTCTGACACAAAGTATTTTAAGAGCAGTTTGTGATCAGTTTAGCAAAGACTGTTTCTGGCTTTTGTCATCTGTTGATTTCTAAGAGAGACCAATTCAGTCGTAAGTGGATCTCGCTTACATGTGTATTCCATAGATACTCTTTTACGCGATCTAAGAAATCAAGCAAGGGCACATCTAGTGATTTTCTAATGATCTTATTTATTTATTCATCTATATTTAATCCATAAAATGTTGCTAAAGAAAAATTCTGAAATCTTATGGAATTCTAATTACATACATTACTAGATGTGGTAATTGATTAATTGATAATTTAATAACTAAGAAATCCTGTAAATTAAAGTAACGGAAATTGACCGCGTGACATTACATCCCATAGAGAATAATTATAGTTTAAAAACTAAAAAACACGCTTTTATAGAAAATTCAACTAAAAAAATAAAAAAATAAATCGGATTATTGCATTGTCATCGGTCTTTGATACGTGTGCAAAATTTGAATGAAATCTGGCCGTTTAAAGTGGGTCAAAATCGCGCCCTAAGGAGTCGGCTACAAACATACAAGTGAAACTAATATAAAGCGTGTAAAAATCCACAATTAAAAACAGTTTTTTTGTGTGTATAAATACAACTCTTATTGTTATGTTTGCAACTGTTGTGTGCACTTGTTATAGAAAAGGAGAAAGAGAATATCTAAATCATATTGTTTGTTTGGTGGATATTGACTCATCATATAACTAATACAAAGTTCCTTTTTCAGACGGATTTAGATTCTCAAGACGACAACGATGACACAGAGACTCAGACAAATCCGCAAAACACAAATAATAATTCTAATAAGAATTTAGAAGAATACGAGAGAATTAAAGTAATAAAAGAAACTAACAGAAGAAAGAATCGAATTGAGCAACTACAGAGGAAAGTGAAAGTTTTACAAAACAGACTTAGGAGAAGCAAAGAGAGTCAAGACCAAATGAAAATTCTTTCGAGGTCAGTGAAAAACTATACAAGATTTAGTGAAATTGATAATATACTGAGTGGAAGGTTTAAAGAGTTGTGTAAAACGGTAACTAGTAATACCCCGAAGAAATTAGACTATACGCCTGATGTGATCAAGTTTGCTATATCTCTGTACTATTTATCTCCTAAAGCATATAACTTTGTAAAGAAATACATGGATCTACCTCACACTAATATATTACAGAAATATTTGGCAAGCGGAACATATATTATAAATTTGGATGAATAAAGTTCCTGATTGTTTTAAGAATTATGTTAAAGAAAATAATAATAAAATTATTGATACTAGGAATCGTTTTTATTTATTGTATTATAACAACCCCAGGTTAATGTTGCCATAATCTCTAGAATTACTAAACTGTTTCTAAATTATTTTTTACTACTGCCACAGAATATATATAATAGTACAGGCACAGAAGTCTCACTCCGCCAAATCATTATAATAATAGCGACTCTTGTTCCGACGCAATAAAGTGCAGCCTACTAACGTGCAGCCCGGCCGGCGCGCGGCAACCCACTGAATTTTGGCCTGATTAGTCGAGCTCGCCGTGTACTTGTAGCTTTACAGCTACAAGTACAACGGCAGAGTGGAGCTGGCCTGCTACTACAGTGATATTATTAGCCTTGGTTTATACAGTAACTCTTATGGAAATGCAACAGATAAAAACAAGCAGAAGCAGTCTTAATGATCGTTCCGTGTACGACGCGGGCGATGTCATGTATGTACTGTAGTAGTATCGTCTATGCTGGTCCATGTGCAGAAAGTGTCAACGAGCTTATACGCCCTTCTTTATTATTCTATGACTTCATCAGTCAGTGGCGTACCCACTAACTGACATGATAGTTAGCAGTTATCGATGCGCAGGTTGAGAAACAGGGGACTCATACATACCTACGTATATACATATACGTGGCATATACGTACGAGTCAAGTATCACTTACTACGTTTGAATCCGTTGTATGTAGCTGACGATAGCTTGCTTGTTTATTCTGCGCCAATAAATGATAAAAAAACAGGTAAATGTTATCCTTGTCTAATGCCGATCGCATACATCTGAATCCTTTTGAGGATATACCATACGATGTTGTTTGCGTTGACCATCACACATATACATGTATAGACGTAGCACCGTACAGAACTATAAACACTTATATACTAATAGACTTGACTGCCGACTTTCAGGATATGAAAGAAGTTACGGTGCATTTTCCTTTAATATAAATATTTTGGAATTACCTTTAGATATGTTTTGGACATCGAAAGGTAAGAAGGTTAAATAAAAGGTAAATAAAATACTTTATAATAAGCTAAAAGTTGTAATTATCATAATATAACGTAGGCTCTATCACATTATTGTATAGTTTTACAAAAATATTTTTTCTTTTAATATTTATTTGTATACAAATGCTATTGGTAAATTCGTTTAATATTGCTTTATTAGAGATTCACTACTATATTTATTACGTAAAATATCCATGCCTAAAGAGATGTCCACATTTGAATCTTTGTAAACAATAACATTGAGTTTTCTGAAATGAAGAACGTACTTGCAAGAGATGCCAAAAAAATTTTTTCGTACATAAAACCTCAATTCGTACAGAAAGCAAAGATACCAGATTTACCAGGTTTACATTATCTGAACGGCAGTACGCGCTAAATGTAGTATGTCGCCCGGGTGGCGCGTTTCCGCTAATTATGTTTTGTATGACAACTTCTAAGTTACAAGTATATCGAATGCTCTAAGAAAAGAAGATCTTGTGTAGAGGAAAGTAAATATTTATACTGCACGTAATATACTTGTAGCAAATCTGACAATCCATTTATGTATGCATTGCCAGATAACTAAATTTCAATTGCCTAGTATCGAGAGTCGTCGCCGTATTATTTGAAAATGACAATTCTTTTAAAACTCATATCAATATTAGCAAAAACGTTCTTAATTTGATGTCATCTGTGGTACGGTAACACATGTTAAAAGCCGCGGAAAATATGTTCCCCAAAAGCGGTTATCGCTGTGTTCAATTGATTCCAGATGCATAAATATTTTAGTAATCTTTTCGATTTTTAATTCCATAAAATTTATTTATTTATCGACTATCAACGATTAACAGCACAACTAAAAATAAAATATCGCTTGTCTATGTTAGTTACATTTTATCTTCCTAATACCAATCTTACAACTAAACCGACTAACTAAATTAAATTTGAGTAGAAATTAATGAAATCACTTTTATCCAACAATTGGCTAATATTTCCATCGAGTAATTTCTAGTGTTATGAAATCATGTTGTAATTAATAAAAGAAGTTGGCAAAATTATTCATTTGTCAACAGACAAATATAAAACTTTAAAAGATAGTACAGCAGTTGATCAGTTTGTTGACAAGAAAGGCAAAGAGATTTGATACGTTCGTCACGTTTGGATAAATATTTTTTATAAAATAATACATCATCATACTGTGCAATATATGGAACTCAGTGTTAAAATATTATTTTCATAAAAGTATTATAAAAAGTAATTCAATATTCAAATATTTGTCTATATATTACTTTAGGCACCTATTATTAGAAATATTGAATAATGTTAATAGCTTATAAAAATGTAAGCGTACATAAAATAATGGTAAGTTATAATATATAAAAATAAAGATTTAGCACCAAAAATAATATGTGGCCGAGCCATATTGTGTCGACTTGACATTGTTGTAGTTTATATAACATATACACGATTAATGATAATCAGGAAGAGTCAAACTAGTATGATTATGATTACTAAAAAGACTTACACAGAACAGTTATACCCTGTAGCATAACACTGTAGGCACTTGAGATATACATATGACATATAAAAAATATGAATTAAAAGAGGAATGTAAAGTACATTTGCAGTTTTCAAAAAAGTCAATATAAAATAAAAATACCTGTATTATTATCAGAATTGCGCACCTGAAGTAAACCAAGAACACGTTTACTGAAGATTGACAATCAACTGATTACAGTTCGTACATAACACATTTGTAATATCAAAATATCGTAATTTTAAAATAATATAAGAAGCCATATAAATAATTTCAATAAATATAGATCGATATGTAAAAATATATTTCTACTTCGTACGCCTGTCTTGCAATTGTAGGTGTATAAATTATGTCTAAAGTATAGGAATGTTAACTAATTAGTGGCCAAGAAAACACATTTTTAATACTGATAAATTACCGAATGGAAGTGTCTAGAGATCCATTTTAATAGAATTATTATGCATATTTTGAGATGTCAAAGAAGTAACCGTTATTCAGGTTAGGCACATCTTTTTTATGAAGGCTCTAAGCAATATACTAACGAATACACTTAATATAAAAGATAAGAAATCGCATCACTGCGATGATCTGTCTGTCTGATTTTACTGTGTAACCTGTTCAAAAGGTTACCCCCGGTTACATTGACAGGTTACATTTCATAAGTTTGTACGTACAATAAAACATCTTCCAAGTATTGTATATCATGGAAGGCGAAAGTTAAAAGTTATGATTAAAATATTGTTTCTCATGAACGAAGGAAGCAACATAAACAAGAAAAGTCTTTCAACCAGTTACACTAGAGGACGGTTTTTGTATGAGCCATAGCTTTGAGACCTATTGCCATTTCTATAGCTTTGAAACTCGTGTTCAATGTACAGAAATTTTGATTAAAATTATTATTACTAAAACATAGACAACCGTTAACTAAATTAGAATTTAAAATTTATTCACAACATTATCTTCCAGTTCAAAAATCATTTAAAATAATATCGATGTTGGTTAGTTGAAATAAAAAGCATCTTAAATAATTAGCAAAATTACAACTATTTTTGTGTAAATTTTTGTTAATAATAAATTACCCTCAATTATAATAAATAAATAAAAAAACATAGTAAACTCCGATTTTTTTCGAGTTACAATTCACCGAACATTTTAAACTTAGAAAAAATATAGTTTCATGTGGTATTTCCTTTGATTAGTTATTTATAAAACTTATGTATAAATATTATACTTATTATAATTTATATCATTGCGATGAAATGTACCTTATATACATACATAAATGTCTAGTGCAATCGGACACATCTGTGGCCGCGTATTTATTATTATAACTATGTACAATTTAGCTACATATAAAATGTGTCTTATGTGTAGTTAAGGTTATATGTAGCTAAATTGTTTCTATAAGATGATCAGTGGCGGATTTACCAGTAGGCTGAGTAGGCTGAAGCCTAGGGCGGCAGATTTAGCAGTAGGCTGAAGCCTAGGGCGGCAGATTTACCAGTAGGCTGAAGCATAGGGCGGCAAATTTGGGGCCTACATAATTTTTATGTCTTGTCCTGGGGTATCGAATTAGATAGACCGACCGGTAGGGGCGGCAAAATTTTAATAGCCTACTGGCGGCAAATGTGTAAATTCGCCGCTGAAGATGATATAGTAATAAAAGTACTGTATCATTAAACAACCGTTTACGTTTAAGTTTACCCACATGTTATTGAGTTATCACCCGTCACTACGTACATTTAAACATTAAATACTGATTATACCGACATATTCACAGTATTGGAAACGTTATTCGATTATTTTTATCCTTTGCAGTCTCCTAAAACGACTTTCAGTTTTCCACAAGAATTGAATAAATACGATGTCAATATTTATAAGAGTGGTAACTATTTTCCGACTGTACCTAACATATGTTATTATGATTGCTAAGAAAATAATGTCACAATTTTTTTCCGAAACTTCTCATGGAAAATGAGATAGAATGCGACTTAGTTTATATTTTTAAGCATTGAATTTTACAGTCAAATTAAAATGTTTTACAAAGTGTTTTAAAGGTTGTGCACTTCTGACCCACGTGTATAACCTAATTTATACCTTAGCTGAACTTTTGAATATTTTCAAAGTTTTATAAAATCACGAATGTAGTGAAATAAAATAAAAGGATTTACACCTCTGGCCTCCGTTTGTCACGGCATTTGTGCCTTTACTGAACTTTGGAATAATCTCGAACATCAGCAAGGCTACGAAAGCAGTGAAATACAATTAATTAAGAGTGTTCAATTCTTATGGTTTTGCTAAGCTAAGGACTTATTGTGATATAATTCCTAGCTCACTTGTTTTTAATTCCTATCTGATCTAAGGAGCACGATGTCTTCCTCCGAGTCGGTCTCCGAAGGCGGTATCTGGTCGTCGTCGTAGTATGGCTTACGTACAACATCTGAAATGCATTTAACTAAATTAAATACTTATATTAACCACTACTCATTATAAAGTGCTATCGATATTGAAATGTATTATGAATGAAATATTTATTCAAAGTGATCATTACAATAATAGCAATATTGTCGTTAGGGTAAAACACTATTTCTAGGGTTCCTTTTCTCAAAAGAAAAATAAGGAACCCTAATAGGATCGATTTGTCGTCTGTTTGTCAAAACCCTTTTCCTCAGGAACCCGTGGATGCATGAAATTGAAATTAATACTAAATACTTTATGTCTGCCGTATTTTTTGATTGTGTTGACTTAGAAGCTTAATTTTTACAGCTTCAAAGGACCGCTGATATAAGTATTTGATATTAATTTCAATATAATGAGTCCAGGGTTTCCTGAGAAAAAAAATCTTCACAGACAGACAGACAGACGAACAACAAAGTGATCCTACAAGAGTTCCTTTTTATTTAGTTTGGTATTAATTATGCAGACATAATAACAGGAGAAACGTAGGCCTTACCGTATCCAGAGTTATCTTCACACAGAGGTCGCTTGTCGTCGGACGGTAGCGGCGCGAATATGTACTGGCGCCGCGAGTCGCGCGCGCGCTCGCGGCAGCTGAAGCACCACGCCGATATTGTCACCACTCCCACTCCTATCACTCCTGCAAAACAACCATTTTTATAAGAGAACCAAACTTTTTTGGTAGACATTACTGTTAAGTACTTCTACGCATTAAACTGTAGATGAATAGATTATCTCCTTAATTAAAGTGGAAGTGACACGTGCCAAATTTAAAAAAAACACTTACAATGGCCACCTGTAATCGGAGGCCCTAACCCTTCCCTCTCCCGCTCTTCCCTCACTTCCCCTACTCGCACCTTAAAGCCCGACAACGCTTTTGTGACTATCGAGTTAAGTAGTCAAAAATCAAAATTCAAAAGTCAAAAATTGTTAATGTAGTCACTTACCATCTGGTGACCTGTCTGCTCGTTTGCGCACTATACCATAAAAAATACAACTAAGAATTTTTAATAAAAAAAAATATAAAAGTATGTAAAATTAAAATGCGAATGCAAAGCAAAAAAAAAAAAATATAAGTAAAATAAAATTATAACCTACGGAATAAAAAGTTTTTGAAAAAAAAAACCATTACAAACCTGCAAGCATGACAAACACGAGTCTTGGCATGCCGAGCACTTGGTCATCGAAATCCAAATGGAACAGCACGTTTGGCGTCACTTTGTCTTTGCCGTTTATCTGAAATGATAGCAAAATATAGTGAAGACAGTATGATATACATCCTTCTCTGAATATCTGAGTACTGAATACTAAGATGACAAAAAAGCACAAAGCATGGCCTGCAACTCCACAGATGTCACTGCGTTTTATTGAATGACACTACTGCTCTAAAATCACATACGATTATATAATGCGTATGCATCAGTAAAGAGAGACGCGTACCAAATCCATGTCTTTATTTTCTGTCAACGGAACATTATTGCTTACATGTGCACTTGCCTACTCTATCTAAGCACTACATCTATGGTTTTTACACAGGAATTGTATAACGATCAAAAAGTTAACCAACTAATACGTATGTCACCGAACTATTAATAGCGTTGTCTCTGCCTTTATTGAAACTAATCAATCGATTTATGAACAAAACAAATACATTTTTATCAACAACACCATTCTGCACGATCAAAACTTTTATATAAAATACTTACTACGATATGTCTAGACATATTGATGTACCCGCTAGCTCCGGCCGAGGCCACCATCTCCTTGGCTTTGTACTCGAGAGGCAGCGCCACCACGAACCGCCCGCTCGCGTCGCTGACGTTCTTAGCGACTACACTCTTTGTGCCCATGGCACGGAGAGAGACTTCCACGGATGGGAGAAGGTTGCTGTTGCGGTCTAACGTTAAACCTGGAAGGAACATGTGGATCTTAATTCTTATCGTGATCTTCTAAGGAATTGTATCTTTAAATATGCGAATTGTATCTTTAAATATCCGAATTGTATCTTTACATATCCGAATTGTATCTTTACATATCCGAATTATATCCTTACATAATATCCGAATTGTATCTTTAAATAATCTTCTTTTTTTTGAAGTCGGTTTTTAAAGATTTTTTTTCTAGGATTCGGTTGAGAAAATCTAATCTAACTTTTCTGGAATCAGCACACACGAGTTGCTAATCTAGCGACTCGTGTGTGCCGATTCCAGAAAAGTTTCATAAATATTTAAAGACACGGAATAAAAACAAAACCAGTCAATAGCACCTTACTTTTTCTTTTTTAAATAATTGAAATACTTAAAAAATGCATTCACAGAAGAAAATTATTAAAAAAAAATGGAACCATTCTGTTCATTATTTATTTTATCGTAACCGACTATTTTAAGTCACAGATAACACAATAAGACGAACAGCAAGCTCTTTCAGTATGAGACCGATGTGCCATGTAACCGATGAGGTTACGAGCGTCTTACTTCATTAAGTAAAATTTTCCTGCTTATAAAAAAGCCCAAGGACTACCATCACCAACCCATCTTCCGAGTGTGGTGATTATGCTAAAATTCTAATGTTGTGATGAAACACTTTACCTGTGACGTAAACCATATGAGGGTCGTCATCTAACTTGATCTCTTCGAACTGTCCGCCGGAGATACTGTCAGCGTTCACCCGTCGCATTACAATGTCTTTATTCTTGAGTACGCCTTCTACCACGGTCCATGTTAACAGCTAAAAGTATTAAGTATTACTATTTTAGTTATTATGAATTTCTATAGATCTATCGTTTATTGTATCAAGGCTGTCCACTCCCATTAAAATATATATATGTAGGATCCTCAGCATAGGACTAGGCACAATGGGGGCACGAAGTGGGTACGGGCGTTGAGAAAACTCCCTTTTCATACTTAATTTGATGTATGTGAACACGCAAAGAAACACTGTAGTTCTTAGGTTAGTGTTGACTCGGTGGTGACCAAACTTAAAGTGAATTCGTCGGCACGGCAACACCCTCCGCCTAGACTCTGCGTAACGCCGATAGATGGCGCTTGTGTGTGTACTTTCCGGTGAATTTATTATACAGGGCGCTCTAAGCATCCGTACTAATGACCGAAGATGCGACATTTAAGTATTGTAAAAATATTAAATAATGCGCGTGTATTATGCGGAAACTAAATTAATTGGCTCCGCCGTAAGTCTGTGATTTTCACCTGATTACACCTTTCCTTATAATTTTTATGTCAGTCAAAAACAATCTTTATCCATAATGTCTGTTTGGGCATTTTTATCACGGTGCTTAATTTTCCAGCATTAGATTATATCTTTATTTAAAGATAATATTCTGAATTTTTTAGGATACTTTGTACTAAAAAGAATACACGTGATTTTGGGTAGGGCGGTGGGGTTAGTCTCAAATTTCACCACGGTCCAAAACGATGCTAAAAACACCACGTGATTAATGGACGACCCCTTACCTATATCAACAATATACCTTCCTTTACCCTAAATTAAAATCACTTTGTACCAGGTTGTTTGGTATCAAAACATTGAAAGAAACTAAGCGTAATTCCTATTATTACTTACAAATATTAGAAAGAAACTATTGGTGAGACACGTGATGCACTTTATTGGCCTTAAAATATCCAACTTAAACGCAATTTCATTTTGTACTAGCTAAAGTTATTTTTCTATCGGGATCAGTACTTTTTCTGGATGAAACATGGTTAGGTCCCTTTCTGAATAACGTATACTTATGAAAAAATTTACGATGATCGGTTAAGTAGTTTAGGCGTGGAAGCTTAACAAACAAACTCACTTTCACATTTATAATATTAGTTAGGATCATCATTTTGTTTTACGAATTCTTTTTACCAAGGAGTTTTTGCGGCCTCGTTTAAGGTAAAATAAAAAAGTTCATATCACAAATAGTAACAGGTGCGATTCTTATCTTCTATCTATATAAATAAAAATCAATGTTTGTCCTCTATGCGTTCCGAAACCATTGATCAGATAGTGATGAAACTGTGGTAGGGTGTTCTGGGGGTGCCCGCGAGGGCGCGGGCACCCCCAGAACTTCCTGGCCCAAAAAAAAGGCATTGCGACGCATGCCGGGTGCAGCTAGTATCTTATAAATATTAGATTTTGTAATTAAATCGTATATTAACTCCCTACGTACAGACTGTAAGGGTCTATACCCTTACAGCCTGTACCTTCATTGAAGCCCGCTGACTATATTAGTGATTACAAAGTTGTCAATAACTGATAAATTTATAAAAAAAAAATCTGTAAGACTCTTTGAATATGCCTCCGTTGTCTTGTACTGAACCTGAGATGTAGCAATACTGGGTGTCACATAGCGTTGGTGTAGTGAGAATTCAACGAGTCACGGTAGAGCACGATAATAATGTACGTGTCGTGCTAAATGACTATAGTACACAACTCAATACCAGTCATATACACGATCGCGTCAGGGTGTTAAGGTGTGGTGAGGACTCACCCTGTCCTGGTAGTTATGGCACCGGACAATGACGCGGTACACGCCGGGCGGCAGCATGACCCTGTAGTGCGCCAGGTTGCTCGTCACGCGGTACTGACGTTCCACGCCAGTCACAGCCACTATCGCGTCTCGCATCGGCAAGCCTTCTTCGTTCTTCACGAATCCAACCACACCTACAGAAAAAATTTTAAACACAGCAATAACACCGGGATTACTTTATTCTCGTCAGTTAGTAAGTTTTCAGATGACGGCCAATTTTATAATAATAAATCTAGGAAAACGGATGCCAGGACCTTGTGATGCGGTCGTGTATCGAATAGGATCTCTAGATTACCCAGTGTATTGTCAGCGGATAAATTATATTTTTGTCCATAATGTTACCAGTTCAGACTATCTATTAGCATATAAGTTTAATGATTAACAATCTAGGGTATATAGCAAGTCGTATTAAAAAAATCCGAGATCATACCTACATTGTACTCTGTCAGAATGTAGTCATGTCTTGTCTTTTGTGAAACATTGAAAGTTCTAACTCACCTGTATTAGCCAATTTCACGAAATCTTTAATCCCCTTCAGATTATTCCTCCACACAAAGCCTATTTCTGATTCGACGGGCATCTTGCAGCAGCTAAGCCCAGCCGATATCACAGGTGTATTAAATCTCTCGTACAACACATCGATAAGATCCCCATGTGTCGGAGTACGCTCCGTACACTTATATTTCTCGCTTGGTGTTCTATTTTCTTGGTATCGCTGAGCGTACTGTTCAAACATATTCTTGCACAGTTCCGGATAAGCTAAATCCTCGGTACCAGAAGATAGTTCGAGAATCAAATCGTATTTTTCAGCTTCTAACATGTTTATAAATGCCTTTTCTCTCGTGTAATTTGTGAGAGGATTCAAATCTTTTTTAATAAGATAGCTGTAGAGACTATCTCCGAATTCTTCTTCTAGAGATTCTAAACTACATTTGTCTGTGCCGTCGTATTGCCTGATCATTTTGTCTGAATGTTCGTCAATGTTGGGTATGAAGTGTAGTACAGAGTTTTTTAGGATAGGTTCGCCTACGCTGTAAGCGCCTGCCATGTGTCGTGCAAAGTTGAGCAGCATCTCTTGTCCTAAGGGTTGCGATCCATAGAAACTGCTCGTGATTGCGACGTGGAACTTGGTCTCTTCGGGTGAACCCACCTGTCACATATACAGGCACTGATAATCAATACGTTAATACAAAGGTCACTAGATAAGACAACATACTAGATCTATAACGGAGGGTAGTTATAAATATTTTTATCGTAATCTTCAGTTAATATCTTGACAGTTAATATTATTCGTTTAAATAGCTGATAATAATTAAAAAAATAATTAAATGCTGAGTGGTCTTGTGACGAACTGCACAGCGCTACAACTTACTGCGTCAACTGCCCATAGATGATTGTGTGGAATAAATTAAAACAGTTTTGGGAGAAAAGTGCCCTCATCGCACAACAGTTTACCATTGGTATCATAAGTTTGAACGTGGTAACTTTAATGTTAATTATGCTCTAAGATTAGGGCATCTCATTGAGGCTACCAGCGCAGATGAATGGAAGATCAACGTATAACGTATTAACAGATAGAGAAGATCCTGCAGATAAGTGCACCCAGCGTTCACAAAATTCTTCACGAGTTCACAAAATTCTTTCTTTCTTGAAGTAAAAAAAGTTTGTAGACTATGGGTGCCCATGATCTATAAACTTAGTAGTTAGTGTATTAAGTTTGTCACGATCCTGTAAGTTATTTAGTGGAGTGACGTATTTTTTTTAACATTTTTTTTATATATTGTTAAAAACACATCAAAAGTTTATATAAAGATTCATTGACTGGCTGGATTCCGAGGTATAAATCTTACGGCGCTCCACTATAATTAGAGAGTAAACGAAAAAATGTTCAGCAACATAACACTTCCAGGTGATGGCTACCGAAGTTACTACGAAGTAATTAAATAATAATTAATTATTTGCATCTTTATGTACAAAATTGTGCTTATATAAATTATATTAAAAAAATTATTGGATGTCAGTAATATTATAAAAAATGTATTTGTTAATTGTGTCTTATGCCCACAACGTTGATTGTATAGCTGGACTTACCTCGTCAGTCATCTTGAGTTGATGGAAAATAGCGGTGCGCATACTATCACCGGACATAAACTCTGCGATGTTCGGGGAACTGTTCTCGATCTCCGACAGCGCCGCGTACATCTCCAGGCGAGTATGGTAACGTGTGTTTATTACGTTATCCAGTACGCTGTAAAACAGCCATGTATACTAAATATTGCAATATGAACGCCACCTTTTGATTGACAGTACACTACTAAATGTTGATTACATCAGATTCAATAGTCCAATTATTATCTGTTACAGTAACAACTTGTCTTCAACTACAATGTAAAAGCTCACCGTGGTACGTCTCCCACTAAATGGACTGCGGACCTGTTCATATAGGAATCGAGCCGTTGGGTATCAGCAGGCAGCAGTAAACAAACACACTGTGGTAGTCTTTTGGAGTGGTTTTACCTTCCAGAGCTTAGTCAAAATAAAGTCTAGGATCAATGTTTTACACAATATTAGGGATTCAGTTCAGATCGTAGTACCAGATCTTAGCTATGAAATATGAAGTCATATTCCTTAGCCAAGGTTTATTGGAAATAATAAGTCTTCTCACGTTTTAAACTTTCTTCCAACCTATATTTAAAAAACCGAATTACCTTAAATTTGTATTTTTTTAATGAATACTGTTACAAAGTCTAACCCGCAGGCGCCATCTATTTTCGAGTAAAGGAAGCCATAAAAGGTTACGATTACCTAAATCGATATGCATGCCATCTTTTGACGGAAAGCGGAAATAGTAGCCTATTTGTAGAATGTCCTACATTATATTAGAAAACTCCACAATAGTTTCGAGTTTTCGGGAAATATCACGATCTCTCCATGAAATAACTTTCCGGGTATTTAAGAAGCATGCATTTCGAAGAGTTCTAGTTGAGCTAACAGCGAGAAAACAAGTGTGATAAGTGCGAAGTACAAGTGATTAGAAAAGTGTAACAGCGAGACTTAATTATAGTTGTGTTATTTGTGAATTGTTGCAATAAATTATGTCTATTTTGGTAATAAATTGGTGTACCTTACCAATCCAGAACCTCAGCTCGTAACAATACCTAATAAAAATATCCCTACCGAATTAATGTCCAGATATTCCGAGTGTATATATATACAGGTTGATGTTTATGTGCGCTTTGTAATTGTATCAGTTTCATGGAAATTAACTATTACTTTTATTTTGTGCAAATATAATGGATCTACAAATGAAGTCTATTTTATTTATGTACGTTTTCTCGGCCACAGAACACAGCCAAAAATAATCTTGCCGTAATATTTCTAGATAGTGTTATTTTCCACTAGCTTAGTTTTTTATTATTTTTTGGTATAGTGGGCAGACGAGATGAAGGGTCACCTAATGATAAGTGACTACCGCCGCCCATGGACACCTGCAACTCAAGAGTCACAGGTACGTTGCCGGCCTTTGAGGTGGGAGTACGCTCTTTTCTTGAAGGTCGTATCGATCCGAAAGTACCGCAGGACTTGTATCATTTTTTAAGTGACAAGCGTCTGCTTCGTAGAAAATCACACTTACTCTTATGAATAATACTAACATATCGATAGTAATAACAACTATTTTTAGTAAATAATGGGTTCGCGTTAGTAACACGGGATGTGAATTGTTCGAACTTTGCAACTTCTTGACATTAAGGCCGACGTCTTAAGAAAGACGCAAGAGGTAGAATGGTATTCATTGTGGTTTCATAATTTGATTTGACAGTGACAGCTGATTACAGACATCGAAGTGTGCGATGGTAGTGACGATTATTTAATCGATTTAGCATTTATCAGAGAAATAGTATTATGAAAGAGAATTAAGGGTAAAAGTACAGTTAGTGCAATGAACAACACAGTTGCGTGCGTGAATTATTTATTAATGGAAGCATAAAACGATATTAATGAACGAGTACATTATAGTATAAGTAAAATAATAATACTAAAAACTAATATTAAGTAATAGTATCAAGCAATAGAAGGTAGGAATAAATATAAAATACTTATGGAAAAGTTTTTAAAAATACTGAATCGTCATTGTAAGATAATTTCAAAAATATTTTGAAAAGTCGTCCAAATATAAATAGTTAAAAAAATTGAAATGCAAATTAAAATACTTACTGGTAAAATTAGTTACATAGCATGTATTAGTGAGTATTTTAACTTTGTTGATACTCTTTGATAACTGTTATTAGTAATAGTAAATTACGAACATAGAAAAAATGTATAGAAACAAATTATGTGCAAGGAGTATGATCAAAACGTTATTATAAAACCAATGTACAAATGGAGAAAAATTCAAAAAGTTAGCAAAATAAACTATTACAACTCCTCCATAAAAAGACTAGTTCAAAAACCCATGTAAATTTCTAGAAGTTTGTTTATAAGATCATCAAAATGTTTTGCTAAAATAATTATCGATACACTTATGTGTTATAAAACTGAAATTCATAGAAATATTTTGGACAAACATGCTTAAAGCGAAAACATAATACAAATGATCATAAAATGTATCACTTGTATTTTTACATAAAATACTTAAAAGAGCTAGAAGGGCATACATTTAGAGCATTAGAAAATATATCAATATAAAGTTGGTTGTTGATAGAAAAAATGTATTGAAATCAAAACTGAGTTATTAATTTCATTTACTTAATTTCATAATTCATTTAAAATGATCTTAATGTATGTGTGAAATGATAAGGATTGTCAATAAGTTATTCATA
The DNA here is from genome assembly GCA_963859945.1 of Euplagia quadripunctaria. Taxonomy (NCBI): domain Eukaryota; kingdom Metazoa; phylum Arthropoda; class Insecta; order Lepidoptera; family Erebidae; genus Euplagia; species Euplagia quadripunctaria. Next base: position 10,934,039 of record OY982579.1, on the reverse strand, counting down.
AACATTATAAATAGTAAAAAATAATAAATTTTCTACTTGATGTAACGTTAAACGTCAAAAATTACAAATCGACCCTCATTTTAGGGTCGATTTGTAATTTTGTGTATTTGGAAATATACAGGATGTATATGACAATGGAGACACTTACTGAAATCACTGAAAGGGTATGACTCTAATAAGCCGATCGAACAGATATATGATTGACTTATTATTTAAAATTACTAATACAATCCTTATCCTACTTAAACCTTCCAATACATTAGAAATACGAAAATAAAATAAATATAAAACATACACATATATAAAGCAGACAGACAATGCAGAACACAACCGTGCCCAAGTTGTAATAAGGTCGTTGATCGTGTGACTCACCGGTAGTCGTAGGCGGATGACCAGTGATGGTTGTCACTCGGCATCAGTGTGAAGTTGACGCTGACGGAGCCTTCAGGCGGGACAGTTACTTGTTCTGTTATTGCTTCATAACTGGGGAACAATGTGTACTTTTTATGGTAATTTTTTCACGGTGCATAAGTAGTATTAATGACAATAAAGCAGCAGTACATTAATGGGCTAGGTTCATTTAAATTATGTGATATTCTCTAAAATAACGAGTTTAGAATAGAATAATCTGTATAATAAAATAATAAATACACAAAGTGGATATGTGTAATGGGCGCCCTTATCGCTAAACGCGATCTCTTACAGGCAACTTTTGGATTGGCGAAGTGGACTGTATTAGTGGATTTTAATTAGACTATTATTATATAAATATTTTGAAAAGAACAAACAAAGCTATCTCCTAATGCACATTTTGATTATTGAATATATAAATATTTTGTAATGTAATTTTACGCAAAAGGAATAAACCCGTTATAAAAGGTTTTTTTTTTAAGATTGTTTTTTCTTTTCAAGTCATATTCTTTTAAGTAGCTGTCGCTCCAACGCAAAGTTACTTATTCCGCAATATTTTGTAGGTCATCATTTAGTACGCGTCTTGTGTACGTTTTTGTAAGAGACGTATCTATTATTGTATTATAGATTATACGAATTTGAGATTGTGTCGATAAAAACGTTATAGGGATACCTATAAGTATCTCAGATGAAAATAAAAACTAAACAACTTAACTATGACGAATGACTTGTAGGGAAATGCTAGACTAGGCTTTTTAGATTTTTTTATCCTTTATTTAAAAAATAAATTATGTACTTTTTAATACCCTATTCTGATATTAGATACTTTCGTCATAGTTGTGTTAGAACAAAGTGTGATAGATAGATATTAAGAGTATGGCGTCTGACACATCGTCGTTTCACACCTTGATAAAGCCCCCGTTGGGACCAAAACTAAACGGGCATCCCCGAAATAGAGATAGAGTAAAGCTTTAATAAATACTGTTATTCTACTTACCCTTCCTTACTAGCAGTGATGTTATAAGTGCCGGGGACTAGTAGACGCCAGTAGTCTCCATCCTTAGCAGTCCTGATTGAGTGCTGGATGTCACTTACAGTGATCGTAGCGTTACTTAGCCGGTGTCCGATGTGACTATTTACGAAACCATGCACACCTTTGTGGATCTAGTATAGAGAATTTATATTTTATTATTTCTTAAAAAAATATTATGCAAAGTGTGAAAGGTGTGGTCAGATTCGGATCGTTGTGTACAAGCAATAAATGTACAATTTTTAATTTTCTATCTCTAGATAGGAAATTAAAAATACACGCAAACTCAAAAATCCCATCTACAATTAGAAAAGAGCTCATGATCTTCGAACGGCTGAACAGATTTTCTTGAATTATAGCTAAAAACGCTCGATCAATTCACCTTTCAAGTAAAAAAATCAAAATTGGTCCATGCATTTAGGAGCTATGATACCACAGACACACAGAAATACGCTCCTTTTCGCGCTGGGGGTTAAATTGTTGAGTTAATGGTTGGAATTTTTTTTCTTTGGTAAATGCTTTATCTGATGTGTAGTTGTACATTTCTAAACATTGACACAAACATGAATATTGATAATATATGTTATATTATCAATATTCATGTAACTTTCAATTGTTTTATTTACATTTTTTCTGGATAAATCCGGAGATTCCATCAACGTCAATAATATCACCGTTAAAACTGACTCTCTTTTTCGAAATATAACCTTTATCGATAAATTTTTAAAGTTCAATTTGCCAATTACAAATACGGTTTCTTAGTTGGTGTCAAGGATCATGAATTTTCCTAATATTGTTAGCGCTTTTTGTTCTTTATAACACACCTCTTTCTGTATCGCGGGGGGCTTCACATACACTCAAACAACAAAGAATACCCAGACTCGGGACAACTATTTGTGGATCACACAAAAATTTTTGTCCCGTGTAGGATTTGAACCCACAACACTCAGCGCGGCGTAGTGGCGAGGTGACCACTTAAACCATTGCGTCATCCATGAAGCCATTTACGGGGTCTATTATACAACGATAAAATATTACCGCATCTTATAATAAATTAAACCTGTTTAGCGACTTTTCGTAGCCTGTCATTACCTGTTCAATGTACTGCAGTAACGCTTCTCTGTTGTCCTCCCAATAAGTAGGCAGGTCTGAAGCAGGTGGGAATTTGAAGCAACCCAACTCCAAGGTGATCTCCATATCATTCGTATGTAAGTAGTTCCAGTCTTGCATACCGCCGGCCAGCACATACCTGGCAAGAAATCAGCAGGAATATAACAAGAGGAAGCAAAATAATCAAAACGATGTCAAAATGCAAGTGACTTAATTGCCTAGTTAAGTATGATAAGGTAATGGTGCCGATTCTGTAACACCACTCTCTAAACTATAATCTGACTAAATTTTCTTCATATAAGATGTAAACCTTGTACACTTTGAAAAAAGGTTTTATTTCAAATTTCAACAAGTAGGTAACATATGTCGCTATCAAAATAAGCAATTTATTTGTCGACTATAGTCTAACACGCTTAAATAAACTTTAATACCACGTACCGACAGCCGCTATTCGTTGAAGGCCATCTCTTTTGCTCCGTTTTTAGTAACCGTCTTCGTAGGTGCCGATTAAAATAACGTCATCTTAGTTCGTTTTGAACAAGTTTTTTACGGCATTTGAATAAATGGGGACTATCGCTGCGTGGAAATATAGTTGAGTTTACGGTGACAGTCTTTAGTGAAATTTAGTGGCGCTGAGAAATAGACAGACAGACAGTAACAAATAGACCTTGTTACGAAGAAGACAAAGTTGATTTTATATGAAGAAATTAAGTCAGATCATAGTTTAGTGAGTGTGTCATAGAATCATGGCCAATATACAGAATGTTATAGAAAGGTGTGGTCATATTTTAGGGTCGTATAGTAGACCACGTGAATAATGTAAAGCGCTAACAATTTTAGAAAAATTCGTGATTTTTAAGACAGAAATATTGAATATAAGGATGTTGATGGACAGTCCAGATTTTCTTTAAAAAAAGTTTTGTTTTAGTTGTAGTTTGCATAAAAAAACAATATCATTGAAATTGAGATGAAAACTCACAATAATACGTTGTTTAAAAATGTGCATCTAGACCTAGAAAACGCAATTTCTAAAGAAAAAAAAATTGGTTGCCTGTAAAGTCGGTATACGGGCGAAAGTTTTACGTGACAACGACTTTGAGTGGTAAAATAATAACCATGCCCGAGTGGAAGGGACGCGTGCCTCTCACTCGCTCTCATTGTGAGCGCATAACGTGAGCGGAGCGTAACGCAGTTTCTTGAAGTGTCACCCGGCAAACCAATTTATAAGACGTTGTCACGTCAAAAAAAAATTAAAGCAAAAATTTGACCACATCTTTCTGTAATATCCTGTATTTTAAGATTAAAGGTACAATTAAGATTAAATTTAGATTCTACCATGACAACAAAAACTCATCGCACAGACTCTCCAAATCGCACAGATCTTAATTTAACTTACCTTTTTCTTTAGTAGTTTTCAACTAGTACCTACTTAACTTCTTTAGTAATTGAAAACTACTTAAAGAAAGTAGGAAGAAGGAAACTAACATGAGACCTTGAAATTATAAGATATAGTGACTTAAAGAAATAGGGATACTTGAATTATATATAATTACTAGCTGACCCGACAGACGTTGTCCTGTCTTAACTATGAATATTGAATTCGAATTGGTAAAACTTCCAGCGTGCATTCTGTCAATCGCGCCAACTGTCAAACTACTGACAGTTATGTCAAAAGCGTTAAGGTTTAATTAGAAAAGTTAATATGGTCGTTAAATTTTCTTATTTTCTGATTTTCCGCGCAACTTTCTTAATTTTTTCTTTCATAAGAATCTTTCTCCTGACAATAACAAACAAAAAAAAACAGTCAGTCGTAGGACTGCACGTCAGAAGTGAAAACATAACTTCACAATGTATTTGCATATACACACACACACACACACACACACACACACACACACAGAGACACACACACACACACGCACACACACACACAGACACACACACACACACACATCTGTATATATATAATTAGGTTAAAAAGAAAAAATAGGTAATAACATATCTAAATGTATACATAGGGTACACTGGAAGTTCTGCGCTCCTGGCTCATAAATGTTTGAATTTCGAATGTTATACTTTTTTAAATATAAGAAACTCGGCTCCGTCTTACGAATTTTCGATCAGGTCACGTGTCCTGACGCGAGTTTAACATTTTTTACCCATCCCAAAAAGTGCACAACGCCGCTAAAGAAGTTTTGACTTCAAAAAAGAATTAGGGAAATCGGTCCAAACCGTTCACGCGTGATACCGTGACCAAGGCAAATAGGGATTCATTTTTATTTATATAGATAGATTAATAATTATTTATATAAACTCTTTAAGAAAAGGGTCAATTATTGACGCTTGCTTGAACTATACCAACTATTTCTTACCATTTAGCACCGTTAGTGATTCCCTCAGCAAACTTTTCTCTGGGTAAATGTCTGCACGGCTGGCCCAAATGCATCTTGTGATGAGCCTGAAACAATATTATATGGCCAATTTGAAATCATTGACCCTTTTAACAGAAAGTATCAAAAAGTAGGGAACGAACTACGTGATTTACGTTACCGAAGTCTGCAGACCTGATATCTAGCTATGTCTTTTTGGCTATTGTATTAAGCTTTTATAGGCCATGGCTTATATAGAAGGCCTTTATCGCAGATATCCACTGTCAGGATATCCGCTTCCTGTAAGTGAGACGGTATCTATACCTACCTACTGTAGATAAAGCAGCTTATTGTCACATGCACTTACTTCGGAATAGACGTGGGCCAGATGCACAAACACAGGGTTGTCAGGTGTAAGGAACTCCTCACCACTCCTCATGACAGCGTTGGCGTCGTAAGGATAGTTGGCTACTAGGGCACCTCCGTGCAGATTGGCGGATAAAACAAAAGGTTCCGATATTGACCAGTTCATTACTGCACTCGTTTCTGGCTCTGGGACCAAATTATCCTGAAAACAAAATCGTTTATATCACGCTAAGCGTGTTCCAGAATACGGGTGTATATGAAAATAGAACACATACTTAAATCATTGAAAGGGCACGACTAGTATTCATACAATAAGAATTTTTGAAAAAAAGCTATCCGTTTACAAGTTATGACCGTTTGAATTTCGGGGTATTTTTGCCTCCGTTTTTCATTAAATGTAGGTGGAACGTGTCAAGTTAAGGATTTTTAAGGGTACATATTTTTTTATTTTGGACTTTTTCATTCCGTTACTAAGAAAATCTTTAAAAACTAACTTCGAAATTTTTTTAAGTTAGTTTTTATGGATTTTCTCAAAAACTGAGTGAATAGTTCCAAAATAAAAAAATACGTACGATTTAAAATCTTTGACTTTACACGTTCCACCTACTTTTATGAGAAACCGAGGTAAAATACCTGGAAATTCAAACGGCTATAACTTGTAAACAGATAGATTTTTTTCAAAAAAAATTGTTGTAACTGCATGCTAGAGATGTATATGTTGACCTATCATGGTACAAAAAGTCTGTATAATAGCAGTTTCAGTTATATTGGTTATTGAAATAAAACAAAACATTCAAATCTTAATTATGGTCGAAATTGAACAACCAGGCTATCTCTAGTAATTACTATTAAAGGGATTTCAACAAGTTTAACCATCGGATGTTTTACTTAATTTTAATAAACTAATTTATGAAAATGATTGATAGAAACCGTACTTATATCTTTTGTGGTCCTTCGAGCATAGGAATTTTCAAAGAATATAGTCCATAGCGATATATGTGGAGTGATTATTTGTCATTTAGAGCGACCCCTACACGGGAAGAAATATTTTTACGACTCATAGAGTTAACTGCATTTTCCAGTTGAAAATAAAAATTTATGGAATAGTTTAAGAAATGCTTACCTTGGTCTCACCAAATTGATCGGGAAAGTTTCTGTTTAAATCTACATCATGCGCGTTAGCTCTGCCGTTTAGACTGCTGAAATCCCCTGTAAATACCATTTACTGTCTCATAAAACATATCTACATTATATAACGTGCAAAGTATACAAGAAAATGGTATGGTAAAGAGCATAAACTGTATAGATAGGTTTTTTTTAAATTTAATATGGCTATAGATCAATATGAACTACTAACTAATATATTTTTTTTTCCTAATCAACATTGGAGGGCTTATGATCACTTTATGGCAAACTGAAATTCGGTACTTTGGAACCTGACTAGAATCAAATTGGAAATAATTACAATTTTTATTAGACATTAAAACATTAATTTTATTAGAATTCCTAATACATAAATAGAATTAGAGGCTTTTCTTCCTTGAGATTGTCAAAAGCAAATGAAATTCATGCCTGACTGAGATTTCTATATTACTCCTAACGTGGAAATCTTAGATACTTATTCATGCAATTATCGGCCAATAGAAGAAATGTTTTTAGAAGAAATGTACAAAAAAAAATTGTAATTCAAAGCTTAGTCACTAAACTGCTGGTGTCCTACGATTGGATCATCATCAACGATTTGAATAAAAAGTATAGAATTGGTACATATAACTCTTTAAGACAAAGAAATATCTGATTAATACAAACCGACTTCCCCCCTCTCATATCCATCAGGGTTCATACTCGGCATCAGGTGTATTCGCGTAGTGTTGAGCATAGTCTGTATACGTTTATCTCCGCTGTAGTACTGTTCACATAAATATTTGGCTAGCTGCAGGAGCAGCTCTCTGCCCACGACCTCATTGCCGTGCATGTTGGCCACGTATTTAAATTCGGGTTTCCCTGTAAATAAACAGTTACTTCAAAGTACGCATCATAATTAAATATTGTTAATTATCCTTTAAGTATGTCGACTTGTTAAAAAGTTTATTAAACTCAAGTGTTGCAAGCTCGATCTTGAAATACATTCCTTGCTAACACCGAAATGTTAGATCCTATAGTTAGTAGCAAAATTGGTATAATTTGTAGTCTTGGAAAGGAGATTAAATTTATTCCAAATAATTGATTCATAACAATTATGTGAATCGGCCAGATTCAAATCGACCAAGCCTGCCACATTAATCTAAGAAATCGATTTCATCATTCACATAAATCGAAAAATCATCCACCCGTGACTACGATCGGTGCAATTCGACCGAAACGTCGGGTAACCAAAAAAGGTATTGTGCCTTATAATTGTTATCGCGTTTAAGTCCCGCTTTACACATCTAATATGAAATATAAAGCTTGCAAAGAAGCTCTTACCGATGTAAAAGCTTCTTTGCAACTCATTAGTGGCTGCAATGTGAACAGATAGTGACATAAAGTAGTAAGAAATCCAAACAAATATTCACGAGCTAAATTTCCGTCTGATTTTTCCTGTTACTGAATATTAATCTGTGCGTTGGAAATCTTAAAATGATTGTTACTAATACCAACATTTAACTTAAACTCTTGTTTGTTTTAATTACTCGTCTTACAAAAGCCAAATGGACTTACCTGGTAAATGTTTGCCAGGATCTTTAGTCACCTCCAAAACGTAGAGTTCTCTATTTTCCACCGTCTTGCCGATGCTGGTCAACTTGGTAATTTCCGGGTACTGGCTGTTAAGGTCTTTGAGGAAGCTCTCCATCGCAACGTAGTTGTGGTGAACGAAGTCCGCTGGGGAAATACCGTCGATGTCGTGACGCGCACGCCTTACATGCTCTGAAGATTTGCCCGTTCCAATTTTAAATGTGAAAACGCCATTTTGGCGCCAATGTTAGTTTTTTTTTTGCTGTGGTGGATTGTGTATACGTTTAATACGTTGTTTGATTTAGTTTGTAGGTAGAGACCTGTCTCATATCATATCATCATAATTACAGTTAACATCAATAAGTGATTGCAATCATCTGTGTTATGATGAAATTTTAGTTAAAAATTCAAAATTAAACGAATTATTAAGATAACGTACAACGTCACGTTAAAACAAAAGACTGTCATGTACAAAAAGAAATAAAGAAGGAAAAGGATTTAATTGCTACAAGGTTTGAAACTATTTCTATGCGAATACTGTTTTTCATGCAAAAAGAAAAAGGGGGTAAGTAGAGACATTAAATTCCACTATTCCCACCACTGGTCTACGGGATGGAGTGATGGAGTGTTTATGTCTCTGAAAATGTACTACTAAAAGCATGTGACGAAAAAAAAACGGGCAAATCAACAGCACATAAGAAGTATGAAAATAACCACCACCCAAAAAATAATTAAAACGGAAAACCAAAGAAAGCCAAAAACGTTATAACTATGTAATACGATTCATTTAAGCAACTGCATATTTGTTTTGACGAAAGAAATATTTTTTGTCGTTAAAACAAATATTTATTGCTGACCCCCTCTACTCATTTAAAATTAAATTCTCAACAACTCAATTAAAATTATTTATTCGCAGAAAAGTTAACTAAAACAATGTTACATAAATAAAGGCATCTAAAAGAATTAAAAAACACAAACTAAATAAAATGTCCGCAAAATGAATCGAAACTACATGGAAGGTGTTAATTGAAAAGCAACACATACTGTATACCTACGATGTTTATTTTGTTCTTACACAGCGCCAACCATGATCTACGTAAATACAATACATTTAGTATGTTATACATACAATCATAATACATTCAAACATCCAAAACTACGAGTATAAAGAAATTCATAATTATTAAAGTATACAACCAATTCCTAATTTTAAATCACAACTTCAATTTGAGATTAATATTAAAATAACACAAATTTAAATCACATTTTGTGAGATCCACTTTAGCTTAATTTATATATGTTTATGTACGTACAAGTACATACAGTACGAGCAATATTTTGGCACAGCATCGCCTACTCACTAACACTATAATGTTATGGAGCGCTCAGAAACATTAATATACCAACTTTCTAAAATCAAAACTACTAATTGGACACAATAAAATGTGTCAAAAATATACCAAATAGTCTTGAACACGCTTTAATACTTTTTTTCGTATCGTAGGAGAAAATAATTTGAGTAACAATAATTTTTCAAATAATACCAAATTTTTAATACAAACAATTTTTGATAGCTGTCATATTTCGAGCAACTATCTAAATATATTGAGCAAGACAATATCATATTTATTTCCTACAACATAGTCTATTAAGTGTAGACTGTACAACATGAGTTCAATAAGTAGATCACAATGGTAAGTTATTTTTTTAATCATTTATCACTGAGTGGTCAAAAGACCAACCTAACTTAATATAAAAATGGTGCTCATTATAAAAGCTAGATTAATTGCATAATTATTATAGACCTTATTGCTTGCATTTAGAATCACAATTACAAGGTAGTTTACTTATTACAACTATTAATTAATATAATAGTGTATATTTTAATATAGAAACCTCAACCTACAAAAAACCTACAATTGATGCATGATACCGAGTATTTAAAGTTAACATAACAAGGTTATTGTTAGTGAGAAAGATAAAGGTTCGACAATATTATTTATTTCACAACGAATTTAGGTTTTGCTGATCTGACTACTAAAATAAGTTCTAACTTATTTAAATTAATAACATAAAGGTTTGGGGCCACTTTGAATCCATACAGCTTGTTTAAATATTGTTTTTATTCACAATTCGGATATTTTCATAATTAAAACATATCCGACATACGTGTGTGTATGTGCTTTAAGAAAATGGAACTAAGAAACTTAAAACTGAAATAATTTAATTTCTTTCTTCAAAATGTCTTTCTATTGAACTGATAGAAACTTTCCCAAGAAATGTTTACTTTGTTATTACAAATACTGACATATTATCAAACTTTTTTTAGTTCAGTCAGCAAAACAGTTGTAATGCGTTCTTAAATGATATGAGATGTAAAAACTTTACCATTAATTAATTAAAGGACTTCTAACATAACCGATCACTACTTCGCTTAGGTATATAAAATGTAATCAATATGTATCACGCATGACAGTCTCCTATTCCTTGCATCTCTTGCGTTAAGTAATCAGCATAACTTAACACCTAATGTTTGTGGGTATTAGCTCGCGTTTCTACATATATACACATATTAATAAGTGAAAAGAAAACTGTAGTCCTTTTTTAGCATGTTGTGAGCATGGTGTGTATGATTTGGCAAACTTACAGTTCGTATAGATAAGGAATGCAGACAGACTAAAATATAAATATTAAATACTAACTGTGCCCGCGACTTCGTCCGCGTGGAATAATGTATTTATATCGAATCAATAGCCTAAAAAATAAGTTCTTTTTTCGCAATAAAAAGTAGCCTATGTCCTTTCTCAGGTTCTAGACTATCTGTGTACCAAATTTCATTTAAATCGGTATAGTAGTTTTGGCGTGAAAGGACGACAGACAGACAGAGTTACTTTCGCATTTATAATATTAATAATAATAATAAAATTAAATATTAAATATATAGTAAAGATATATTGGTTTGCGTTACAAATACTTTGAATAAACGAACGAAAACGCGTGACGTGTCTTTGGGACACCCGGTTGGAACGACGTTCTCTCCGCCATACATAAATATATTTAATGGATTGAATAAATTGTATTAAAATACAATAAATATTGTAAAAACTCGAAATTAAAATTGCGCCATCTCTGAAAGTTGCCCGAACTAAAACCGATAATTAGTATACAACCAACATCAAATTACAGTACTATCGCGCAGAATGCACAGATGGTGTAAATAAAATAAATCAACTCGCGGTCAGCATTTTTCGTTGCGCTAACAATTTCATCCATCATCCGCCGAGCGTCTGAAGTGTACCGTGGTAAAGAAAGTACTTCGTTCCAATAAAATAAAAAAAATCATTGTTAACATATTGCCAATGTCAAAAAACATATTATAGAATGTAATGAAAATGAAATTGATGAAGCAATATAATTAAATTTAAAAAATAATAATACATGCAATGATGATAGAGGCAAAAAAAAATATTATGGTCCAATTCTGACCTCTACTATTTTTTATTGATTGTAAATAAATTACTTAATAAGTATCGAAGACCTCATTTGAAGATTGATCGCAAGGATGAAGCCAGAGATAATATGACAGTTTAGGAGTGTTAAGTAAAGAAATAGGAGACAGACAATAATGTTACATTTTGTGTATAGCACAGAGTTGAATATTAGTTATCAAAGAGTGTTACAAGCAATACGTTGAAGACTATCACCGAACAGTGTGTAAGTGCGACGGCAGAGTTATCGTGGTACGCGGACTGAAACTTACCCGCTGTGAGGGAGCGAGACCGACGGTGTACAGTCAGGTTCATTAACACTGGTGATGATTGGTTTTCGGGAACCGTGACGGTTGTGTAGGAACTCAAGTAGCTGAAATAACCAACGTCTTTAGACTTCATTCAAAGTAGCTTAAGACAAACAGTTGAAGTTTACAATGACGTACCAGTATATGTACCGTAATCGTACCTACCAGATAGAAAATTCTTTAGTCTACAAGAAAAAAAAATCTAGATTCTAATGTTGGTAAAATGTAAACAACTTACTTTGGCACGACGGCAGTGATATTGTATTGTCCAGGGAGTAGCATTCGCCAGAAATGACCTTGCTCAGTGCTACGTATTGAGTGGTCGATGCCCACTATTTTGATTTCTGCATTCTGTAAATTCAATACAAAATAATTATTTCAATTAAACCAATTATAGGTAGTTTTGAATTATCAGGAGTAGTAGTCAGTCGTGAAGATAGTTGCCTGTTCCAATACGTAGATCCTATGGAGAAGAACAGGCAAGAAACTGCAAGGACACTCTTTTTAAACATGTTCTTTAAAAGTCTCTGGTTACATTGCTTATAAGCGCAAATGAAATGTGAGGACAATGTAACGTATTGTTCTGAAATATAAACAGTCGCGCAAAATTGCTACTATATTTAAGTAAAAGCAGTCCGGGAATGACAGCAGTGATGATGGCTGACAGCAGTCAGCTATCGTCAATCTCTACCATATTAAAGGGTGCCGAACTAGGTATGTAACTCAGCTCCCTTTAATATACTAGAAATGGACGTACGAGTACGTATATTCATATCTATCATATTACGACGTACGAGTCTAAGGTAAGGCTTAAATACATCTCACAATCTCATTTTCATTTGCAAATAAGAAATAACAATAAAGTAATGGATTGCGACGCTACATAATATGTCATAGATGCGACCAAGTTTGAATTCTTCTGGGTGTGTAAATGTCAGTGTATCGATGTGTACGTCTAGGTTAGCATGTTTGTGTCGGGGTGCGTGCATGTTTGCATCGGGGTGCGTGCAATTTTTTAACTTGGTGTATGCATTTTGGTGTTTGGCTACGTCCGTGTTTGGACTGCGTACATTAAGGTGTGACTTTTAATATACCCAGTCTTCACTAGGAAAGAAAGAAAATTATACTGTGTAAACTTACATTAATTGGTTCCCCTTCATCGTTCATTACGGTGCCCTGCACGCCCATATTGGTATGTTCAATAAAAGTAATTAGCGCGTTTTTGTTCATATGCCAGTACTTAGGCAACTCTTCAACAGGCGGATACTTACAGCAGGACAGCTCAAAGGTTACCTCAAAGGAGTTCGAATTGAGATAATTGAAGTCTTGCATTCCTCCTATAAAGACGTTACATTATTACAAGACTATAGTTTAGCGCCCATACACTAGGTTTGGTATAGAATACATAGGTATTAATTAATAGTTAATATAATAAATGTTGACCTATAGATCTTGCTAGACAAAGTTTAGATATTTTTACAAACCTTTAACGGAATACCAATACGCTCCATTCGTAAAACCGCCGTCAAAGTGTTCTGGCGGACATGTGTCTCCTGCCGACATTTCGGTGTTGAGCGACGCATATGTTTTAGCAAAGTGCTTAAATAGTTTATCGTCTGGTGTACGAGATTCTTCGCAACATTCACGGCCATCGCTGGAAAGGAAATATGATTGGGGAATCATGACTACGTACTTAAATAAAGGGTTAGATCTTTAGGAAAGATATTTTTCAAATTTTCTTAATTGCCATGAAGCATGAAGCAGTCGACTGGTCTGGTCATTTGGTCCAAAGCAGGATCCGTTGGATGAAGGTTCAAGACCGCTCTTTGTGAAAAGGCTTTTATGTTCAGTAGTGGACTCCCAATGGGTTAAATTATGATAATGATACATGCCGGACGTATTCAGATGTATATTGAACATGCCAAAACAGATGCACATTAAGGAACTTACATCCTTACAATCATACATAAGCATTTAAGGTAAGTTCCCTTTCATAGATATTACCACACTGTATACAGTGCAGCGTTATTTACTCGGGAAACACACTTAAATAAACACCCACACAATAAACCAAGTTGTCACGGAATAAATGGCATTTGATTTTATAATCATTTTTAATAACGTGTTGTTTTCTTTCAGGGTATAACAGCCGTTTCTAACGATTCGTTTTGGTAATTTTAATTCACTTAAATATTAAATCATTGATTGCAATCGTGACATTGTTTTCAATACTCGTGACGAGTAGTATACATACATATATACATGCATATACTCACGCCTGTATCCCTTAAGGGGTAGCCGTAGGTAAGGTAGAACGAAAGGGGGGAGGGGGTTCGGAAAATTCACGTAATATCACAAGTGCGGCGAGGTTGTAGTGAGATATCACGTGTATTTATTTATTTTTTGTAGAACGGGTGACTATATCTGTATTTAAATATAATATTTTTATTAATTTGAAATATATTTTGAGCTAAAAAATACACGTGATTTTGGCTAGGGCCAGTTCATCAGTGGGGGGGGGGGAGGGGGTTAGTCTATAACCTCACCGGAAAGGGATAAATAGGCGAGTGTAAGTAATGGCTGTTGCCGGGAAGTCAGAGTTTTCTAACAAAATAGTATACTAATTACTGTAAACTAGCTTGCACGTAATGTATATCTAATATTAATATTTACCTATAATTAGTATGCACAACCCATCAATGTACGATAACTTGTTATTACTCTAGATTTCTAGAATATACGATAACAAAATCTCTACCACAATTCATCGTGATGAATCTCAAGTTCCTCTACAACAACTACATAAGCAGTTCTTTGCTAAATGCTGAATGTTCCTAAAGTGTTTAATTTTCAAATTTAAATTGGGAAAAATTCTATACATATAATTTATTACCACTGTTAAGGATCCGGCCGTATGAATAAATCCCTGAAAGTCATTTACCTTAAATCATCATAAGGATAGCTAGCTACAACAGCTCCGCCATGCAGGTTCCCTGACAACACGAACTGTTTGTTTTTCACCCATTTTATTAAAGCCTGCGTCTCCGGCTGCCGACCTCCATATAAATACTCATCATCGTTAGATTTGTTGCTGTCATATTGATCAGGGAAATCCCGGTTTAAGTCCACTCCCTTGGCATTGTTGCGTCCTTTGTAATCTTTTAGCGATTCACAGCTACCCTCCTGCATTAAAAAAAAGTGTTGATTAGTATGGGAGAACATAAGGTATTGTACCTCATTTATGCTACTGGGATTAAGTCTCCATTTACAATGTGTGTTTAATTCACAGATAGTTGTTCTGAACCTGGGTGATGTTGATGCTTTCCAAGTCAATGAGGTTTCTATTTAAAGAGAAAACAATGATTTCTAATGACTTCTAATTTATCTAATTTAAAAAAAGTGTAAAATTCCTTTTAAAGTTGGTATTATTGGAAAGAAGTTCCTTATCGCATGTTACATTTCAGACGCTGCGCGAATGGGGGCTGGACGTAAAAAAGTGTTAGCGCAACGAAAAATGCTGACCGCGAGGCGCGAGTTGATTTATTTTATTTACGCCATCTGTGGATTCTGCGCGATACTACTGTTGTTTACTAATTATCCATATTAGTTATAGTATTATTATTATTAGTTCGGGCAACTTTCACAGATGGTGTAATTTTAATTTCGGGTTTTTACAATAATTATTGTATTTTGATACAATTATTCAATCCATTGAATATATTTATATATAGCGAAAAAAAAATCCGTTTCAACCGGGTGTCCCAAAGATACTTCACGCGTTTTTTTACTCGTATTTCTAGATTGTCTTTTATAGCGTATGGCCTTCACAGTTTAGACTTGAACATCAGAGTGGCAAGTAGGGTTGCCACCTTTTTTTTGCAAAAATGAAGAATTTTTGCAAAATTTCATCAAAATCCTTAGAAGCGTTCCCGAGATATCCGAAATATAAATACATTCATAAATAAATACATACATACAAGAATTACTTGTTTAAAGTATTAAGATACATATCGAGGACATTTTAGTCCTTAAACAATGATTATTTTGTCGTATCAAGAAGTTACAATTTCTATTTACAATAAGATGAAAATTGTTTTGTCCAAGTCCTTTTCCCGTTGCATTAGCATGTTTATTTATATCAAAAAAAAAAGGACAGTTTATACACTTAAATCAATTAACACAGTTACAAACTTATATTAACACACACAGTGTTATTTACATATTACAAATTAGATTTTTTCCGACATCTTCAACAATCATCGTCATATTTCAGCAATTTGACACAAAACCTTAATGAATTATACAACTAAACATTCCTCATGAATCACTTCGTCTATTGGTGAAAACCGTATGAAAATCCGTTCGGTAGCTATTGAAATTATTGCGAACAGAAAGACAGACAGTCAGACAGACGCAGCGGGGGACTTTGTTTTATAATATGTACTGATAACTATAAAATACTGGCTACACGGCCGTTCTTTGCTGTGGCTAGGTAATTTGCAATAACAAATATTGTGACTTTTACCAAAATTAATATCTCTCACATTGGACCAAACTGCACATACTGTGTAAAATTTCATTAAAATCGGTTCATTAGTTTAAGAGTTCATCGCGGACAAACGTGACACGATTTTTATATATTATAAAGAAGATTATGTAATTTGGAACTAACTAAACACCATTATGCAACAGGATAACAGTTAATAAGAATAGAACTTAAAAGCCTAACATCTATATAAATATTGATAGCAAGTTTGCGGTTAAGTGAAATACAGCTGTAATTCACATACACTTATTTAACATATGGACAATTTGGGTATGGAAGAATATAATAAATGAAGTATATGTATGGGTATTTCTAATACTGGGTTACTAAAAAATCTGAAAAAGTATCTATCAGGCATCTATATACTGCGGAGTACCAAAAGTTGTTAAAATACTTAGGTAGGTATATGATTACGACGTATTGGATCATACGACTAGAGTTGGTATCAATCAATTAAAAATTAAATCAAAGCGTCAACTGATGAAAAATTAATTACAATAAGTATATTTAATTACGATTGATATTATTCCAATTAAACGTTAATTGCACTTTACAATAAAAATATTTAGATTAAACTTTATTAATACCAAAATTAAATTAATCTCAATTAACTTTGTAACTGTTTACACAAAACAATTAAAATTAACAATTAATCTGTCCTGTGTCTGTCGTACACGATGACAAACATATAGATGTACATATGTTTGTCAAAATAAAAATGTTGTCTACTATGTTTCCTTTTATTTAATTGTCAGTTGTGATGGTGGTAGTTACGATTAACAATTAATTACTTACAATAGTGACTGATTTTACGACTACCAATTAGTTGATTGTTAATGGGGGTAGTCACAATTAATATTTAATTAATTGTTAGATAATCGTGGTTGTTACGATTAACAATGAATCAAGTGTTAAACTTGAATTATAAGAACAATAAATTTTACCCAACACTGCTACCTACTCATAAAAACGGCGTTTTAGTTTTATGATGTAGGTATATATAACTATAATGCAGTTGACATACTCAATGTATTTCAAGTATTGGAATAGGCAGTGAGCCAAATGGCTTCAGTACCAACTTACTTGAAAATCGTAGGACTATTTGAGTACGAACGAAAAGTCGGGTACCTATGTTCCGTGCTCCATGTAACTTTGTTTACAAGCAAAAAAAGTAAAAATCGTAACAAAGGTGGATTGCTGAATATATTCTTCTTCTCAAAAGTTCCACAATAAGCGGTCTTGCGCCGACTTCATCTAATGGATCCCTGTCAATTAATCAGGTCGTTGTTCCCTCTAGACTCTAGTATGGGGAAAAGGGCATTCCACGCTCTGATTTCAAGTCAGTTGTCACCATTGGATAGGGCTGCCATCCGTCCTGGTTTCCCCGGATTTGTCCTAGTTTAGAGGGCGTCCGGCGAGCGTCCGGGCGGGGTTTTCAAAAAGTGTCCAATTATGACAATTATTATTGTTAGATGAATCGTTAACAAGCTAAACATTTTAATGGAATCGGCGTTCTTTTTTAAGATGTCCGGGAAAGAATCTCGATTTCACCGATGTGTCGGGATTTTTAAACATTTTTGTCCGGCGTCGGCAATTTAAGTGATGGCAGGCTTACCATTGGAGAACATTTCTTTGCTCGCATTGCTGAGATAATAATTAAGGCTCTATTGACCTTTTTATATATATAATTTGAAAATTATTACTACGAAGTAGACGCCTCATATCCGTGTACTAATAAAAACATTATACTCGTGGTTCTGGCAATGTGTAGGTAAAATATTTGCAATGTATATTTAACCTATATTGCACATATATTACTGTTTACCTAATAATAGCTTGACCATCTCACACACGGCCGTTTGATCCCAAACAAGGCAGAGCCTGTACTATGGTAACCACACTGCTGATAAACATACTTTTATATTACTAAACACATACATATTATAGATTAACTTAAATGGTCGTGCTCGTAATTATTTGTCAATTATTTGTCATGGGTGCGAATCGAACCCACGACCTCCGGCTGAGCAGTCAGAATCACTATCCACTAGACTTGATTAGACCAACAGGCTAGTCAGTACACCTACATATTATGTATGCAGTAATCCATGTGACTTTTTATATTTGAACATATTTTTCATCTTTTGATTTATTTAGATTTATTCATTTGATACATTTGTGTACTATAGCGTAGGTAGAGTATAAATTAAATAAACGTGTTCATTATTTGCAGCTATTTAACAATTCTGTTACATATCAGCTTGCAGCATGCTGGAAGTCGCTCCAACAAAAGATTTTGCGCACGATATATGTAAATTCATTATTTATTACTGTATAAAAAAAAAATCGATGTGGCTTCATGCAACAGATGCAAGCTGTATCAAATTAAAATCTGAAGATTGTGGCTGTGGTGTGTTAAATAACCAATGAGGGAAGTAGATTAAACAAATTTAATTAAAAATTTAATTATATAATATTATCCGGGCGCAATTTAACTAGGCAACCTATTTGCAATGTGTCAATGTGAATATTATCTATCATTTATTTTTTATCACGAATAAGTAACAGATGAGGGTATATATATTTCTTAGACCGGATTTTGTACTATTAGGCACAGATTACCTCGTTAAGCTTAAATGTACCTTCTTATTTTGCTATGTGACAGATTTATAAGAAAGTATGATATCACTACTAATAATTACACATTATTTTCTACAGCTGCAAAAGGTAAAACTGAAAAAAAAACAACATGAAAAGACACATCTCGAACTCACAGAACCGTGCTCTTCATTAGCGTGATATAAATATGTATTTATCCGATCTATGATCCGAAATACCTTATGTTTATCTATTTTTTATATAAATAAGGTAGGGAAGAAACACAGGGGCTACTTGATGGAAATTGATTACCTGGTGTTACTTTTAGTTTGCTACTAATCGTTCACTGAGATCTTCTAAATCTATTTACTCTACAACTATTCTTCTTCTTCTTCAAATTTAATTTAATTCTATCATTTTGACCACTTCATAAGTCTCGACTCTCTCACTTTCTCCTTTACTTTTTGTACAAAACTTCTTCTAGGCCTTCCTCGTCTTCTTTTCCCCTCTATTTTTCCTTCCGATATTGTTTTTAAGAAGTTGTCGTGACTTATAAAGTGGCCAACAACTATTATGACTTTCAAATTCGTTAAGACTGCATGATGTTCAAGTGTACTGGGCTACAATAAACGTCTTTACGTCTTTTCTCTCTTCAAGTTAGTCACATTAGCTTGATAAATGAATCACGGGAACTATGTAATGTAGACATGTCGCACTGATGTTAAAGATAAATATTTTGCAGTTTTTAGCCAAATCACACTTCACTTAATATCGTTTTATTTGTTTTAAAATGGTTGCAATTGTCGTTGAATATATCTAACAATACTCTCATAAATTTATATTCAATTCGTCTTTATAATCTGCTAAGTACGTTACCTATTCAATATGTACGAAATGTCCTGTATGTTTCTTATTAATACACATAAATAAAACTAATACAAACATTGGAAACGATCAATAGGCATCAACGTACCACCGTTTTTAGAACAACATTCATACACACAATTGCGCCTGTATCCCCGAAGGAGTAGACAGGAGTATTATAAACTTAAATTTTGTCAACCATAATTTGGTACCATTCACGAAACGCAAGCCTATAGCAGTCAATCGGGCATTCAGAGAATTAAACATAGGAAAATATTGAAAGGGAAACGTAGGTAAGAAAGGTAGGTTATGAAAGGAAAGGGATATGACTTATGGCACAAAATCAAACTAATGACTGTAAATCCTTAATCTCGCATTTTTATAATGAACTGACTTTTAAATTGTGATATTTCTGTACCTAGAGTGAAAAGTGATTTAACTCTAAAATCATAGTTTTGAGAAAATAGAGTGTGAAAGTCCCTCTCTTTTTCTACTACACTCAAGAAAATACTGATTACTGTCATTGTTAGAAAACGGAACGGAAAACGTTATGACATTATTGTATACAGCTTTTTAGAAAGAAAAAAAAATTATTTCCATTCATATCACTTAACACAATGATTATTTACTTATTTTTTGTGT
The DNA here is from genome assembly GCA_963859945.1 of Euplagia quadripunctaria. Taxonomy (NCBI): domain Eukaryota; kingdom Metazoa; phylum Arthropoda; class Insecta; order Lepidoptera; family Erebidae; genus Euplagia; species Euplagia quadripunctaria. Next base: position 10,913,592 of record OY982579.1, on the reverse strand, counting down.
AAAACAATGTAGAATGATTACCATTTTACACATTGTTTATTGGTTTGGTGTCGAGTGATTTAAGATTTGTGTATTAGCTGTGTCACGCTTTTTAGATGCAATTGTACCGCTTTTCACGAGATTATTTTATTTTGGTCTTATGTGTTTATTGATACAAATTAAATTATATCAATATGCACTTAATTCAAATAATATTCTTTGATGGTGTAATAAGTGATTTATGGAGTTGTTTTAATATACATTAAAGAAATGTAAAATATTAGTTCAGTTACCTTTGTTATGAATAAAAATGTATCATTATTCACATTGATTGCCGTAAAACTGTTGACTTGGATTATTGTACACGAAAATTAACTCTCTCATTTTAAGGCGTAGAAACACGAGAATTGGACTGAAAAATAGGTTTTTTAATGATGCTTACTTATTGGAAAAATATCATAAAACTCGATTTGTATCACTTTTCACTGAAAGTACAGAACTATTCACAGAAAAACGTTTTTGTAAGTTCTTCGCGACGACGGTGAAACTTACACGCTGTATGGATGGATTAGGAGAGTAAGCCATAGCTGGAAGTGGTCGTGGCTGGGAAGTCCGAGTCCTCTAACAAACCATGATTACTAAGTCATTCCATTAATTAAATAGGTAATTAATTTGATCAGTTAGTCTATAGATACGCAACAGATAATTCCGAACGTAATTAACCATACATATTTTACACCTTGCCTGTTACTAGATGAGGTATAATTTTCTAATTAACATTAATACAACTACGAGGAAACTTTCTCTGTTTACGTAGGTATATCATTTATCTGTCAATGTCCTTTGGCGGATGCGATACTTGTTATCTAATATTGCAATTTCTCAGTCAATAAATGATAAGTAAGAACATAATTATATTTACATATGCTGATAGGGTCTAAAGTCAGTTAAAGAAAAAATTATATTGTATTGCAAAGATAAAACGCCAATAGCCTGTTGTGTGATAAGTAGACCTCCAGTCTGGGTATATTTATGTGACGCTTTATAATAGCTTGAGCTTGTACGTAGGGCGTAAGTTTTATCGTATGAAAACTAGACATCGTAATATTGTTATTTGAAATTATATCCGTAAATTAATAATATTTAAAAGAGATAAAGTTTTTGGAGGCAAGGAATCGTTTGTTCGATTTTTCTAAATGAATATGGCGGCCTTCTCTCGTTGTGATATTCGTGTAATTATTTTGTATAGCTTTAAGCATGGCTTAACTAAACAAACATGTTTCGAGGAAATGTAATAAAATGTAGAAAAACTACGAAAAATATGGTAATAGTGAAGAACTCTAAGGTACATTGGTAATACATAACAATGGTGTGCTTTTTCTGCACGTATGAATTCAAATTACAAAGGCCCCTGCTGGGCAGACAAAATTTTGTTGCTGAATTTCTCCTGTTCTGTTAAAGATACCTTGAAATATATACATGAATTGAGAGGTACATTGGCACAAGTTACGATCAGTATTATTTTTATGTATTAGGAGCGTAATACAACCGCGGGCCCCGCTGGATGGATCAGGCGATTTATTGTAATTTCTATCAAAATGGTTGAGGTACATTGCATCTTGTTAATAAATTCGTGAGGTACATTGAACAAACAAAGCATTGCCACTAGTTTTTTCGGTCTAGCTCGAGTGGCCCCGCTAGATCGATACACATTATTCCCCTGTGCTTTTCTGTACCCCTAACAACCTGTATAAAAAATTACATGATGATTGGTGGAGTAGTTAAGGCATGAAAATAAACTCACTTTCGCATTTATAGTAAAACTAGTTTTCTTATATTAGTTAGGATCTATGTAACTGCTCGTGTCCCAACTCAATTTTTTCCTTCTACCATTTTTAATGTCCGATTTTTTGAAATTTGTCACACCTTTTAAAAACAATAATTTATAAAAATGACTTGCAAAACATAAAAGTAAAAACAGTTCCAAGAAAACGTGGGGTGTTTGATTTCAGTCAGTAAAGCTTTGCCGTAGAAAGCATTCCATAGCATGCTCTATAAATTTTATAGAGTGAATCGAATTAATGTTCTTTATTTAAATCTCCACTGCGCAACTAATGTTTTAGGTACTTGTGACTAGGCTCACTTGAGAAAGAGCTTCCAGCAAGCAGGTTAAGGTTTTGTTAAATTTTCTATAATGTTGCAGTTTCTTACGCTGGCCGCCTTCAATGTCAAGGAGGTTGGCAAGAGTTCAAGAGATTTTTTCGGCGGTGGTACGCTGTTTCTGATAGCGAAAATTTTAATTATGCCCATTATGCATATATCAAGTTTACCATGTTATTGTAATACAATTAAAGTCAGACTAGTAGAAATTACTCACATCCCATCAAGAATTAGAAAGAGCTGATGATCTTCAAACATCTAACCAGATTTCTTTGAATTATAGCTAAGAAATCTCTCGATCAATACGAACAAAAATAAAAACAAAATTCATTCGTTTAGGAGCTTTGCTGTTGACCTCCACAACCCAAATACTAGGCGATATCGAAGTTCTGCAGTTAGACCAGGTTGTCGGACTTTTTAGGGCTCCAACTACCCGTAACGAATGCCACAGATGTTCGTATGGCAACCGGGACCGACGGCTGTAAGTGTCGGTCTCGAGCGAGCGCGAGCGGTCTCGCTATGTTAAGAATGGTCACCCATCCTAAGACTGACCTGGCTAGTATTACTTAACCTTGTAATATGCTAACCTACGCGGTTACCAGTCACGAGCCCCTTTTTCATGGTATAATAGCGGTTCGGACTTCCTGGCATGCAACCCTGACCTTCTCCAGGCATTGCTAACACTCCAATCCATCCGAAGAAGCTATATACCTCTCCTTCTTGCCTACTTGCCCTTTCAATATCCTCAATTCCAATTTTCCCCTCATTAATTCCCAAAGTGCCCGATTGGCGACAATAGGCTTGCCTCTTATTAGGTGAGTGGGACCAAATTACAGATGGAATAAGCGGGTGTTTAATACGCTTCTACATACCCCTTGGGATCCCCCAACAGCTAAACAAAGATAAACTGCTTCTGTGACACGCCATTTATAGCGTTATAATTTTCTTTAATAGAATAATGTTTATTTTCATGGATATTGTATGCTACGCATAGGTAGATTAGGTAGTGTTTTAACAGTTAGTATGAAATGTACAACAATTTGTACATTTTTATATAATTTTGGCCCGAAACAATGAGTTGCCCATGTAAGGAAATATTTATTTAGTGAAGTGGGTAGTAATAACTTGTCAAGATTCAAAATTATGTGACTAATAAAATTCACGGCTGAGTAATCGTACAGCATTTCCTATTATTGTACCAATCATTTTTTTTCTCTTGTTTCTTTCTTCAATTCCGTCACCATTCAATTTGTTGACCTTCACTTTTTTTACAGAGCGTTGGTTTTTTTTTTTAATTGATTTGCCATGTGGTGCCATTTTATGACAGTGCAATAAGTTTTGAAATGAACATAAAATAAAAATCGGACAAGTGCGAGTCTGACTAGCGCACCGAGGGTTCCGTAAGCAAACAAACTTGTTACATACAATAGTACGTCCATCTCGGGAATCAATGGTCGAAGGTTATTGCCCGTTTTTTCCGAAAGACAAACTTAACTATGCAGTTCTAGGAATACTCTCCTTTTACGACAAAGTTAACTTGATGATACCGCAAATATATATAATAAATATATATATTTATTATATAATTGGGAAGTACCCTATAGGTTTGCGAATGTTCAAATTTGTTAAAATCTAAGTCTTTATGGCCGTATCTTTTTTTTGCATTGATTTAGAAGCTTGTTTGTTTTACAACTTCAAGGGACCGCAGACATAAGAGTTTGATGTTAGTTTCAACTTGATACCTCCACGGGATCCTGGGGAAAACGGGTCTTGACAGACAGACAGACGAGCAACAAAGTGATCCTATAAGGGTTAGGTCACGATAACTATTTATGGGTCCGGATGTCTTAATAAAAGCTGTTCTCGGATCCCTCCTACTTAAGGCGCAGTATGGCACACCGTGCGGTTTTAGTCGGTTCGATTCTGACACACCGCCCCACAAAACACCCCGGTGGGGTGGCGGCCCGAGGGGGTTTCCACACGCACAAAAAAAAAAAGGGTAACTATTTATGGATCACAGAAATTTTGTCCCATGTAGAAATCGAACCTACAACACTTGACATGGCATAGTACCGCTCGGACCACTTTAACCATTCTGCCATTCAATGCAGTCAATATATGAGCTTATCAAAAATTACCTTCTGAAGACATAAGTTATTTAGAGAGAAAAACACCTTCATTCAGTACTTAATTCCTAAGCTTCATAGAAGACAAATAAAAAGAAAACTATATTTTTTTGTACTAACATGGTATTTTTTATTTATATTATACTTAGTCCCCTGACATGTGCAACAATCCCCTGTAATTTTTTTCTATAAAATGCTCAATATTTCCAAAACTAATGGGAAAATTTTTGGTTCATCTGTTGTTTGTTATTAAATAGTTGATTTTTTATTCCCTGAATAAGATTTTTTAACAACTTTTTTTGCTGAAATATGTTGTACAACATATTTCAGCAAAAAGTTGCCTAGATAACTTTCTTAGAATGAGTTGCCCAGTTTACAGAGAAATACCCGCTTAACAAGAACAACATCACAAAATAGTAAAAGCTTTTTCAATTATTATTAAATACCTATATTAAATGAAAAATATACAGCCTTAATATTTGACATGGGAGCAGTGTCTGTAAATGAAGACATTAGAATTTTTTTATCTAAGAAGTACAGGATTAATTTTAAAGTTGTATTTTAGCCTTCATTACATGAGTACAATCATAATAAAATAAAGAAAACAAAGATTTCAAGACAAGAATTAATTTAGTCTTACAAAAATTAAATAGTATGTTAAATGTTTTGTTAAATTGAATTGGATTCATTTACCAATGTTTAAATAAGACACTATCTTTCTATTTTTATGAGTAGGAAATTCAACAACCTTTTTTATAACAAACTAGCGACCCGCCCCGGCTTCGCACGGGTGCAATGATGGTACTAAATTACTACAGAATGCCTACATGTGCACCCGCTTTGTCCCTGCATTTTAAATCTGTAATATCTTCGAAAATATTCATTGAAATTACATGCTGTAAAGAGCCATTTTGATCTATATTAAATGCACAATGTATTTAAGGTAGTTAATTGGATAAGGATTAATGCTGTATTGCTTAAAATCGCTTTGTAAATAAGCGTTTGTTTCTCGTAAAAAGTAAAGGATAAAAATGGTTATTGTGTTTTATCCCTAAGAGATAGACATATACCATCGCGGACTATTTTGTAGACCTTTTTCAGGGTGTACAAGACTGTGGTACATTATTTTGATCTATCTCGTAGGGTTCAGCCAGCGTTTGCAATGTGAACGCAAAAAAATGTGTTAATTTACGGCATCACATTAGAAACCTCCAAAGTTTCCAGTGTTTCTCTAATATATTATACATGTATTATACATATAAATCTTCCTCTTGAATCACTCTATCTATAAAAAAAAACCGCATCAAAATCCGTTGCGTAGTTTTAAATATTTAAGCATACATAGGGATATAGGGACAGAGAAAGCAACTTTGTTTTATACTATGTAGTGATATCAAATCCTTAAAAACTTTTTTAAACTACTAATATTGTAAACGAGAAAGTTTGTGAGAAGACAAAAAGTACTGAACCGATTGCAATGTAACTTGGTATGTAGATAGTTGAGACCTGAATTAACACATAGGCAACTTTTTATCCCGATATTCCCATGGCATCGGGACTTGCGTGGCTGAAACATTACCCTGCGGTTTCAGCCACGAGATATGCACATGTACATGCCTTTCTCCTTTCCGATTAGGCAGAGACAACAGCCAGCCACTTGCTTCTATTCATAATATACCTCACAAGCTTTTTCCACTGTCATTAGGTACTGTTGTCAGTTTTAGGTACTTTACTTTCTATGTTTTGTTATGATTTTAGTTTTTTTACAAATATAAAAGGTGATAATAAAGATTTAAAGTAATGAAGTAGGGGAAAAACATAATTAGTGGTAATAAAATGTTAAATATGTCATTTGTCAAAAGTCACAGGGACTTCACTTTTGATAATTAATGGAATGATGTAATTAAATTACTCTTTAATTGTAAAGAAGGTGTCTCTAAAGGTGCAAATTGTATGTTTTATTTGTGTACTTTTATAGTTAATGTCATAATGGTTTTATAGGTTTACACATACATATATAACTAGATGAGATTTTATCAGATCCTTGTGATATAAAGTTTCAGAGTAAAGCAGCAGTGATAATAATAAAATAATCACCTTTAATAAAGTACATTATAATTATCACTATAACTTTTTAAGTACTTTCTAACTTATTGCCTATTGAAATATGAAGTACAGTTTTTAATTATAAAATATGTATTTTATAACAGAATGACAATACAACATAGAAACCTGTTTTCAGTCCAAGACATTTGAAATTCTACTAAAAAAAAAATCTACTCAGATTATAAAATTTTCCTTACCTCACTGCTTTCAAATCCATCAGGATTCAGCGAGGGCATCAAGTGTACATCCGTAGTATTAACCAGCTTAGTCACTCTTTCATCTTTGCCATAATTTGCCAACAAATATTCTGCCAAATATATCACTAGTTGTCTACCAATTGACTCATCACCATGCATATTGGCTACATACTTAAAAGATGGTCGTTCATAATGTGGGTTCTTCACATCCTCGCTTATTTGCAAAACGAGTAATTCCCGTCCTTGTACTGACTTCCCAATAGAGTACGACTTCACTAGATCCGGATATGTCGCCTCCAACTTTTCGGTTAACTTCAGTAAATCTGCATAGTTGGTATACTTGGGCGACTCCAGGAATTGCTCCCCATTTTCCTCAATAGACCGGGTCACACAATGCTCAATAAAAAGGGGTAATAACACAAATAAACACGTGTGGAGTAATAACATATTTGGTCCTGTATCAAGAGACAGTCATGTGCGCGGGTTTATAACAAAATACAGCTTATATAAAAAACATAAACACTACACTAGTTTATCACTGTACACATGACGGCACACCTACTTGTATGTCATATAAAAAGATAAGAACAGTAACAATAGTATTTGTGATTTCTTAAATTGACAGCTGACGCATCAATACAATGTGTGACAAGTTGAAGAAGAAAGTTCGGCACTGCCAGACTAGGTTTCAATTTTACCTTATACACTTTGATTGTGTTTTTTTTTACTGTTTTAATTTACTTTACGTTACCATGGGAGAGCCACGTTTCGGCAGTTTGGCACGTATGGGCGGGTATACGACGAAAAGTGGCAGTGAAGCAAATCCAAGGCTGCCGGAGGTCCTAATCCTTTCGTTCTCCTCTATTCCCCCTTCTCCCCTCCCCCCTCCTTCTCCCCCTCTCCTCCCCTTTCCCTACTCCCACTTTAAAGGCCGCACTTGAAATTAAAGTGCAGGTGCCCATGGGCGGCAGTAGTCACTTACCATCTGTTATATTTAATAACAAAATGTAACAGGTAGCATTGTCTATGGATGATACTTGGTGGCTATTCTTGTCATTAAAGTCAGTCGTTAACAGAAAGTGTGCGTTTCAATACCATCAGGTGACCCGTCTGCTCGTTTGCCCCTATCCTATAAAAAAAGCCCTATATCATTGGAGTTTAATATTCGATATTCTCTGTCTATACTTTGTAACAAGTAACTTTGTAAAAAAAAACCATGTTGAAAAAGAGTGTCCTTGGAATTTCTTGCCTGTCTTGTCCATAGGATCTATGTTTTGGAACAGGCAACTAGCTTCATGACTGACTTATACTGACTGACTCCTCCTGACAATTCAAAAATACCTACAATGGGTTTACTTGAAATAAGGAATTTTGATTTTGATTTATATTCCATTCAAAACTTAAAACGTTTAGAGCCAAGACCAGTTTTTTGCATAGCAAAAAATACTTTTACTTTTATTAGTATTACTTTCTTAAATCTGGCTGGCATCATTTCTAAGGCATCCTTCTTCGATGTAGATGTGCGTATTAGATTATATAAAGAGGCCACTGGGTCTTAATCAGTCAATTTATCGTTGTCATGTATTTATTTATGAAAGGGGTGAATATGTTGGTAGGATTCTTCTTGTTCTGAATGGTATGATCTTAATTAATCTCTTTAGTTATTTGGTATTAAAGCACAATTTTAGTAAATAAATAATTCGAACTAACTACTTCGGATTTATTACCCTAACATAAGATTATTTTTTAAGGCTTGTATTATTATTCTTCTATTGAAATATGTCATTTGACGTGTCGTTTCCGATGTTTCATTCTACGCATTAAAACAAATCAATGTTTTCTTACTGATAAAAATATAAATAAAATTAGATAGATAGAATATTGTACACATTTTAGATAATTAAACGGCTAAAAGCGGTCTTCCAGACAACCTTTGTATGGAAACAATAGAGGAAATAAAGCGATAGCTGGTGACGGGATGATACGGGATGAAATGTTGCAGTTTGTACTATAGATACGTTTTCTGTATAGGGCGAATTCATAGAGTAAATTTTGCATTCCCTACAATTATATAAAAATCAATGTTTGTTTGTTTGTCCTCTATGCGTTCCGAAACCATTCATCAGATTCTGATGAAACGTTGGTAGGGTGTTCTGGAGACGCCCGCGAGGGTTCCTAGTAAAAATCTTCTATTTAAAAAAAAAGGCATTGCAACGCATGCCGGGTGCAGCTAGTAGTTAATAAAACGTTTTCTAATAACACATCCGAAGTAAACTAACTTTTGCAGATTGTGTACCTCCTTCTTCTGGATGATCTGGCAAAGTGTGTGTAATCGTATGTGCTTTATGGCCTTATCTTTCGAATAAGTGTGGGTTTTTAAAAAGGCTGCCAAAGCCACTCGGTTATTATTATTACGCTAGTAACACTAGCGTAATAATAATAACTCCATGGCTAAAGCCTGATATTTTTCCGCTGTCGATTTCTCTTAGTGGAACTTTCAGCATGTACGTTACTTACATAACCGCAGATAGAGGGGGAAATGACATGCTCGTAAAGAATATACATCACAAGCAAGATTGTTCACAAGCTTAACATAATTTTTACTTGTCCATTTGCCGAAAAAGCCATGAATGGTTGCCCCAAAAGGATCTTGTAACACTTTTTGAAAGCCCTTTTTAAACTGGTTAAAGGGCCTACAAAAAATCCTTCTCTTAATTTGGCGTCGCTAACATATACGAGGAAATTTACTTTATTGATTTATGTGGATGATGGACCAACCATCATCACTGATAGCCAAGGTTCTTCATTAGTCAAGTTCTTCTTATTCTTAATAGGTAGGTAACCATGGAGAACTTACTAGATTAACCTCAACGAAGGAAATTGTTTTAACTACGATTTATTTTGGATTTTATTTAAATTCTTACATAATGGAAGTAAAGAGTTCCCAAACGCCGAGTTATTGGGCATATTTAGCTACGTCATACGTGGGTCACTTTATAACTCATCTAGCAAAAATGGTCTACCTACACCATGATGTTTGACAAAGTTTTTTTTGGCAAAGTGGTAAAATAATAATCTTTGAAAATTTCACGTTTAAACCATCAAACAAAACAAAAGCAGCCTTACGGCACAACCAATCAATATGTATTTAAAAGAATGACGGGTAATTACTAAATATTTTCAACTTCGTTCATTAAATAGAAATTTACCGCTTTCAGAATTATGAAATATGGAATAAATGAATAATATTATATTTAACTCTTACTAACTTAGCATATTAGGTATCTCACTTGTTAATACTGCGAACTGAACAAACATAAACCTAAAAAAGAGACAGAAGAAACTGCAATGCATATTCTATGCTCTTGTGGCCCACTAATGCGGCACCGAAGTATAAACCTAGGGTTGCACATCATGCAACCGCAGGAAATACAAACAATCACTGCTGATAGGATCTGGAGGTTTCTCGAAGCCATAAGTCTGAGCAGTGAAATGTAGAGCAAGAGTGCGCTACAAAAAACAAGAAATGGCCGAGGTAGCACTAGGCACTTAAAATAATAACAAAAATACTTGATGATATTTTTAAGATAGGGCATTGGTATTTTAAGGTTGACCCCGCAATGCCCACCCCTAGCTACGGCACTGCTCAGAAGTGAGATTGGCCTATAATTCTTTAAGAGGGAGGTATTCCACCTCCCTCTTTTTTAAGAAAAGGGTGAACACACGGACTTGGCTCGTGGTGCCCTAACAATGAAACTGCTAATTAGCTTTTGAAGGACTTTGAGCACCAGCATTCCGCTCGCTTTCAGAGGCTTTAATACGGTTCGAGAACAGCATACGCCACATCAGCTGAAGACTTTTTTTTTTTCTTTTTTAGAAAAGACAACTCCCGCATTAAGAATTACTCTTGTGTCGCGGGGGACTTTACAAACATAGAAACAACGGACACAAAGAACATTCAGACTCAGGTGGGAATCGAACCCACGACCTATAAGCATAGCGGTCAGGGTCACTAACCACTAGACCAACAGGCCAGTCAATTTTTCCTTCCTTTCTTTATTTTAAAAAGATAACTAACGCATTAAGAATATTCCTGTGTCGCAGGGGTCTATTAAACAACAGACACAACGAAAACCCAAAGTCGGGATAACTACTTCTGGATCACACAATTTTTGGTCTCGTGTGGGATTTGAACCCACAACAATCGGCGCGGCGTAGTGACGAGGCACCCGCTTAAAGCTTTGCGCCATCTGCGCTGTTCACGCCGTTCTCTCATAAGGTCTCCAGAAATCGAGAGTTTTTGAGGTGTACTTACCTACTTTTATATTGGGTTGATGATACGGACGGCTTGCAATAAGGGCACATTCTAATAAATTTACATTTAGATCTATATAAACCGTTTTGGATTTGAACCGCACTGTCGTAGCCAAAGATTTCACCAGTCTAAACTTTCGGTCGACTTCACTTGTCGTATGATGTAAGCGAGTCTAATCCAGGTTTACTTTTATGTAGTCGCTCTTCTCCATGAAATCGGACAGATGCCGCCTACTAATTTTTTAGTAGGGTTGACTCTCAGAAAGCCGCCGTAACTATTCAACTGGTCATCATGAAGTTTTGCACACACACTTTTAGACATACAGAGAAGTATATAGGGTACCTTACATCCCTTAACATGTAGCTACTGTTGCCGAGGGACACTTGAAAATCATATATAGATAGATAGATAAACTCTTTATTATACAAAACATACGAAATTATACAAGACCGGATTTACATAATCTTACAAACTATAAACTTTGTACAATTGGTGGCCTTATTATATACTTTATATTATATTATACTTATTATTACATATTATATTTATACCTTAACCAGCATCGCATCGTGTACCTATATGATCGAAGGTTTTGTCTATATTAATTTATCTAAACTTATTTTAAATGTAGAATGGAATTATTGTTGTATATTTTTATCCAACTAAGATCGCAATCAAGCACTTGGTAATGGTACTAGGCCGATCGTCGAATTGGGCCTATCGAGATATATCAGATCATGATTTAGCATTTCGTGATTATTCCATGATATGATTATATAATGAGAGCAACCAATTTGTCGATTTGCCCAATTAGTCACTTGGACGCATCGAGATTTGGCTGGGCGTATCGTAATGTGGTTCCGTTTTGCGACGCCGTTTTGCGCTATGTCAGCTGTTTACGTGTGAGAAAGATGGCGGTGTCACAAGAATAAAAAAGTAGGGTATCCATGCAGCTTGATTCCTCGGACTAACCTAGTTCGTACTATTACCGTATTACCGTTATTTTGAAACAGAATTTAGAAAAGTTAAAGTTCACCCAGCCATTGTCAAGCGACGCGTTTTAACAGCGAACCGTATTCATTTTTAGGATCATTACTTTGCAATGGTCACCCAACAGAATTGATTGGCCCAAACATGGCAGTGCAAATCACTGCCATGTTACACCGTCAAACGTTAAACTTTGAACGATATGCCGGTTATTAGAAAGGAAAATCAAGAAATGCCGTATCATGATATCCCCAGGCAAATTTCGATCGGTCCGATTGAACATTCAGCCTACGGCACATATAAACAACCGCAACATCAGTGTTGTCACTCGCACGTTGCTAATCAGTGGAGCACCCGAGCACAGTCCTTAAAATATAGCTTGATCTCTATGACAGTTGTCACTAGTGCTGTGACGCTTACGACGCGGCGACGTTGTTCGTATTTTTTGTCGATAAAACTCTTTATTTTTTAAATAGTGATTTTAGATTATAATTGAAAAACAATCTATGAAAATCTCGTTAAATTTAAATAAAAATGGTTTTTTTTTTAAATCAAACAAAAACTGTTAAGAATAATATAATATGGGTATAATATGCATAAATATGCACACAAATGGTGTCGATTCTATTGTCAGACTCACTAAACTAAAACCTAACTTAATTTCTTCATATGAAATGAACCTTGTCTTCTTCGCAACAAGGTCTATTTGTTACTGGCATCAATTTCTCAGCGCCAATAAATTTCACTAAAACCTGTCAACGTATACTCAACTTTATTTCCACGCAGCGAGAGTCCTCATTTATTCAAATGCCGTATAATTGCCGTATAAAAACTTATTCAAAACGAACTAAGATGACGTTATTTTAATCGACACCTACGAAGACGCTTACTAAAAACACAGAGCAAAAGAGATGGCATTCAACGGATAGCAGCTCTCGCTACGTGGTAATAAAGTTTATTTAAGCGTGTCAGACTTCAGTCGACAAATAAATTGCTTATTTCGATAGCGACGTATGTTACCTACTTGTTTATATTTGAAATAAGACCTTGTTTCGAAGGATACAAGGTTTACATCTTGTATGAAGAAAATTTAGTCAATTATGGTTAAGAGAGAAATACAAGAGAATTGACACCATTACAAAATATACCAATTACAAAATGTATTAATGAATTAGCCACTGGCCTCAGGTGGTATAGTTACGCCACTGGGTGTATTGCTTGTTGTATAGTAAAATATTTAAAGTTGTTCAGAAAACAAATTGAAATTTACATTCATAAAAGACAATAGAACAGAGTATAGACAGTCGTAACATAACATTACAGATATATTTTTAAAAGGTATTATTTTAACTAGGCCAATTTTCTCAGATATACCTAAAATGTAGAGAGGGAGTTCAATTAACAGATCCGCCCTTTCTACTTATAATATAATATCGTTGGTTCTCGTATATTCTATTCTATTATATATATATATATATATTCTATTCTCGTATATTCTATTTCATTATATATATATTCTTATAATTACATGTCATGTCTTTATAAATTTAGCAAATTGTTCATAAATGAAAGCCGTGTAGGTAGGTACCTACCTATGTAACAATTGTCTCCGTTTTATTCTAAGAACATATAACATTTATTTAATAAAAAAACAGGTACATTTCTTGTTCATTTTTCCTCTTGACCTCATTGTTGAAAAATAATCGGATCTTTATGGAAAATGGAAAAGCCTTGACCGATTATTATTTTCAAAACTCACCTGTTTATTTATAACTTATATAAACAATACTCACTATCTTAGTTTGTGTATAATATATATAAAACACTTAGAGATTAGACATTGCCCCGTTTGAAATGCTTTGCGACAAGAATCAAACCTACGGTGACGAGCAAACTCGAACAATTGTTAAATATCCCTATTAATCAAGACCGTATGGGTCTATAATGTTTGGTCATGATCACAAACTTTCGAAACAAAACACTTCAAACATACATTATATATAAATTTCACAAGATTATTTATCTCAAGACGTTCCAGGTCTTGAAAACATAGTTATTGTCATATCGCACACGAAGATTCTTTCATGAAGATTGAAACTCCCCGAGAATAACGCATTAAAATCCTAATTATGACTGTCAATAACATATTCTATTTAGATTATTCTTGGAATCGTGTATGCCAAAAGATGTGAGCGAGAATACCAGCGATTGTGAGAAAAAAGTAAACGGAAACCATAGACCACCACAGTTGTTTCTCCCATTTCCTCTGTGTTTGAGATTTCTTAAGACACCAATTCCAACTAGCAAACCTGAAAAAAATAACGCATTGATTTTGTCATTTTAAATTCATTTAGGTTACGAATTTAACTACCTTTGAACGATTCATAGTCCGACACCGAGAGTGGTCTATGACGAATCATGGACCACTCTCGGCGATCACGGACCAAGGTAACCAAAATAATCCGATGGTTAGTTGATAGCTCCTATCTGTCTATCCTTTTTCCCTACCTATGCTATTATTAGGAGGAGAAGCAGTGGCGTAACTATACCATCTAAGGCCCGTGGCTAATTTATCGGATGGGGCACAAGTTCACTCTTGGTGTCTCGTGTGCTTAAGGCCTTTAGGTCGGGGCCAGGGGGCCCCTAGGGCCATGGGCCCGTGGCATTTTGCCCGCTCTGCCACCCTATTGTTACGCCACTAAAGAAATGTCGAATTAAATGGAGTCATTTGCCAAAGGTAAATACATAATCTATATGTAGGTACTAGGTACTTAATTGCTTACTTAAAGTTAAATATGTATGTTAATATTTTTCCTGACTCAGCTACCATGTTATGCTTAGATTTTTTTATTTGTTTTTCCCTAGTTCATTGTTAATTCGTGGTAACAACTTATTTGAAGAATTGAAAACAATACATAGACCGAGCAACTTCGGTTCTAGTTTTCAAGTTCGTTAGGATGGTTTTAAGACGTAGACGAATGTAGACGATCTGTATACAATCGACATCAGTGCGATGAAATTGATTTTCGAATGAACGGATGGCGTCTAATTCAGGGTCTAAATCCGAGTAATTCGTTGGCTTGATTAGTATAAACACTTTTGAATATTGACACACATTGAAACAATGTGTATTTTACAATTGAATCGTATTACTTTAACGTTGATGTTACATTGTTTTTTGTTAAAATGCGTATGAGTAGCGCATTATGTGCACGGCCGTAATAATATGTACCTATATGTTGATGACTTTGAAGAGACATCGGATTCATAGCAGTACTCTGTGTTCATAGTGCAGAAGTAGGTTCTCAATTTGGATGTTTATATTTTTTTTGTATGTTCAGGCATAACTCTGTCATATTATATCTATTATATATTGTTCGAAAGAGGTTTATTCCAAAATGGTCTCATTAAAAATTTTCGTAAAGATTTGATAATGAGTTTATCATGATGAGTTGATCATGATTTAGAAGCATCCTTTTTTAGAGTTAAATTATTCAATGTTTGTTTTAGGAAAGACTGAAAGTGGCATGGGTCACTATTATCCTTGGTAACCCTTCTAAGTCAGCTAAATTGCATACATTGCGAATGGGTTTACAACGGCAGTGTACTGGAGAGTGTTTTACATAACCTTTTGACATCAATTTCGCCTTTTCGCCTTAGCCATTACGTTGTCGCAGTTTGTAAGATATAAACGATTAATGCTATGTTACTCTTACCAGCAGCAACGCCAGCCAGATGTGGGACAAAACTAGCAAAGCTGATCGGCTGCAAGAAGTTGAGTCCAAATAGTACTATGAAGATTAACAGCTGAATGACTACGCTGTACATATTCATTTCTTTCCAATTCTGAAACATAAAATAGTAACATTGAATTAAACAGGCGTAAAACTATACTTTCATAGCTGGTAAAGTAATCTCGTTGTAGTTAATGGTTGTCTCGAGATATCTCACACCTATTTCTAAAGGGAGCTAAATGCACACCACTGAATGCCTTATCTCAATACCTACCGAATGTATATTTTCAAATTTTTATTTATAAAAATCCAATTTTCAGCCCAAACCATGATTAAAACACAAGATTCCTACAATATCTTTCTTCTAGCTGTATTTAAAAAGCATAAATCTATACAGAACAGTAATTAGTTTTCGTCTTTTCTGAAAAAAGTGTTTTTTGAGTTAATACCTGTTTAGATCTAGGTGTGCGAAATGTCTTTACAAGAACTGGCAGAGGTCTGGTTATGTTGATGGTTTTACATAAAATTTACAAACTGAATAAATTAGCAAGATGTCGTCTGGCAGCGTTTGAAATTAACTTCGAATTTTTTTAAAGTTAGTTTTTATGTTTAAATGTTATTTGGATGTTACATTCCCGCTACCGAGTAGATTGACCGACTTAAGAGCACTGCAGTTGGAAGCCTAGTAAATATAGTGTTTGTTTTCCTATACTTACCTATTAAATGACCTATTATGTGTCCATCTGCGATGATAGAAACTTACCATCAGGTGACGTGTCTGCTCGTTTGCCCCCTATAGCTTCTCTTTAAAAAAAAACCTTTTGTTCTAGTATACTGCAACTAATGAGCAACTTACTAATTCAACTGTTCGTGGGATTTCCACTTGAAGTAGTTCATCGGTGGTGGCGCTTCATGCTAATCTACTTAGCTGGTGTATTGGCTGGCTCTCTTGCAACCAGTATCACTGAACCCACGGCGATCCTGCCAGGGGCTTCAGGAGGAGTATATGCATTGAGTTGCTCATGTTGCTACTATTATCATGGTACGTGTGATTATATTATTTTAATTGCGGTTTTAGACCTGCATTAATGAACAACGAGGCCGCGGCGCTGTTATGAAATGAATAGCTAGTTACTAATCAATTAATGATTATTACTAAAGTTTGTATGTGTCGGTCAAACTTGCAACTGAATCAGAGGTCGCTCATGTGGAATGTGTTATTATTATTGTGGCCTTAGATTAGACTAAACGTGAAAGTTTGTGAGGATGTTTGGATGTATGGATGGTTGTTACTCTGTCACGCAAAAACTACTGACTACACGGGTGAAACGGCGGGCACAGGTAGAAATATATAATCTAAGATTGTGGCATTAACACTATATAGGTATTTATCAAATGAGATATTTATATTTTGGTTACAAAAACAAAAGGAAATCTAGCGTGTGGGTTTTCGACACATAATAACTTCTAACTATTTCTTCACATGTCATATAGTTTCTAGAGTCGCTATTTATTTAAATGTTTCTAATGAGTGAACATTCTGGACGTTTGTATTCTGTGTTTGAATGTTAACCACTTTCAACCAGACGCTACCAGACGACATCTTGCTAATTTATTCAGTTTGTTAATTTTATGTATAACCACCAACATAATCAGACTTCTGCCAGTTCTAGTAAAGACATTTCGCACACCTAGATCTACTTTTTTCAGAAAAGACGAAAACTAATTACTGTTCCGTATAGATTTATGCTTTTTAAATACAGCTAGAAGAAAGATATTGTAGGAATTTTGTGTTTTAATCATGTTTTGGGGCTAAAAATAAATAAAAAAATTTAAATACATATATATATTCGGTAGGTATTGAGATAAGGAAATCGGTGGTGTGCATTTAGCTCCCTTTAGATATAGGTGTGAGATATCTCGAGACGACCATTAACTACAACGAGATTACTTTACCAGCTATGAAAGTATAGTTTTACATCTGTTTAATTCAATGTTAGGTACTATTTTATGTTTCAGAATTGGAAAGAAATGAATGGATACAGCGTAGTCATCCATCTGCTAATCTTCATAGTACTATTTGGACTCAACTTCTTGCAGCCGATCAGCTTTGCTAGTTTTGTCCCACATCTGGCTGGCGTTGCTGCTGGTAAGAGTAACATAGTATTAATCATTTATATCTTACAAACTGCGACAACGTAATGGCTAAGGCGAAAAGGCGAATTTGATGTCAAAAGGTTATGTAAAACACTCTCTGGTACACTGCCGTTGTTAACCCACTCGCAATGTATGCAATTTAGCTGACTTAGAAGGATGCCACTTTCAGTCTTTCCTAAAACTAACACTAAGGATTGTAACTTTAAAAAAAGGATGCTTCTAATCATAATAAAAAATAAACCCATCATCGAATCTTTACGAAATTTTTAGAGACAATTTTGGAATAAACCTCTTTTGAACAAAAAAAGAGTTTTGAAAATCCGTCTATATGTATAATTTGACAGAGTTATGATTGAACATACATAAAAAATATAAACATCCAAATTCAAAACCTACTTCCGCACTATGAATCCGACGTCTCATCAACGTCATCAACATATAGGTACATATTATTACGGCCGTGCACATAACGCGCTACTCATACGCATTTTAACAAAAAACGATGTAACATCAACGTTAAAGTATTAATTTTTTTTAGCAGGGTTGACTTTCAGAAAGCGGCCGTAACTATTCAACTGGTCATCATGAAGTTTTGCATACACACTTTTAGACACAGAGAAGTATATAGGGTACCTTACATCAATTAACACGTAGCTACTGTTTCCGAGGGACACTTGAAATCATATACAGATAGATAGATAAACTCTTTATTTTACAAAACATACGAAATTAGACAAGACTGGATTTACATAATCTTACAAACTATAAACTTTGTACAATTGGTGGCCTTGTTATATACTTTATATTATATTATACTTATTATTATATATTATATTTATACCTTAACCAGGATCGCATCGTATACCTATATGATCGAAGGTTTTGTCTATATTAATTTAACTAAACTTATTTTAGATTTCCAACGGAATTCTTGTTGACTGACTGATAAGCCAGAGGTCGTGGGTTCGATTCAAACCCAGGACAAATAATTGTGTGATGAGCACGATAATTGTTTAATTGTGATAATTGTTCTGTGTCTGGGTGTAATTTATCTATAATATGTATGTATTTAGAAATATATAAATATGTGTATCAGCTGTCTGGTTACCATAGTACAGGCTCTGCCTAGTTTGGGATCAGACTGTCAGTCAGCTGTTTACGTGTGAGAAAGATGGCGGTGTCACAAGAATAAAAAAGTAGGGTATCCATGCAGCGGGTTTCCTCGGACTAACCTAGTTCGAACTATTACCGTTATTTTGAAACCGAAATTAGTTAAGTTAAAGTTCATCCAACCATTCTCAAGTGACGCGTCTTAACAGCGAACCGTATTCATTTTTAAGATGATTACTTTGGTCACCCTACAGAATTGATTGGCCCAAACATGGCCGTGCAAATCGTCAAACGTTAAACTTTGAACGCTATGCCGGTTATTAAAAAGGAAAATCAAGAAATGCCGTATCATGATATCCCCAGGCAAATCTCGATCGGTCCGATTGAACATTCGGCCTACGACACATATAAACAACCGCAACATCGGTGTTGCCACTCGCACGTTGCTAATCAGTGGAGCACCCGAGCACAGTCCTTAAAATTTAGCTTGATCTCTCTGACAGTTGTCACTAGTGCTGTGACGCTTACGACGCGGCGAAGTTGTCCGTATTTTTTGTCGATAAAACTCTTTATTTTTTAAATAGTGATTTCAGATTATAATTGGAAAACGATCTATGAAAATCTCGTTAAATTTAAATCAAAATGGATTTTATTTAAATCAAACAAAAACTGTTAAGAATAATATAATATGGGTGTAAATATGATTACGAATCGCAGCTGCATCGAAATCATTGATATCCGTGACCGGGAACCTTTTTTATTTTTTTATTTGGCGTTGATAAATTTCCTGTGAGCATCTTCCTCTACGACCTCGCTTGATCTTTCTAAATATTTTTCTTTACGAATGCGAACGACTGTAGCTCTACCAATGCCAAGAGCGTCAGCAACTTGACCGCGTACTTGTGACAACGGTAACAGCGGTCTGCCATTTTGGTTCTCGCGTTTAAAATATTCCCATAAGCGAACCACAAACTCACGGCATTCACTGTTCAGAACAGTCTTTCTTGCCCTTTTGATGATACCAAAAAGCAACAAACTTAACAAAAAATATAACAAAACGTAACAACGAAACTCAACTGAACAACCACCAAAAAATAAACAAACGTAGCGTATACAAGGCGTTGGCACTCGTACTGAATGAAATGAGGCGCAGGAACCAACGTAGCCCGGCGTCACTAGATAGTGTTGCCATAATAGCGACAGTCGTTAGATCAATCGATCGATTGCGACTGTTTTATGAATAAACATGTTTATTTTATTGACAATACTGTGTAGTAGTACGTATATAGTATTATTATTTACTCTTTACAATAAATATTTTAAGTGGTTTTTTTAATACTAAATTAACTCAATTTATGTATTTTATAAAATAACTGTGTGTTATTTATTATAATTGTAAAAAATATTGAAAGTTTTATATAGGTACTATGAACTACTACTACTACCAAACCAATACATGGTTTTACTTATTTTATTAACCGACGAAAAAAAAGGAGGTTCTCAATTCGACCGTATATATATATATTTATATATATATATTTTTTATGTTTGTTCAGCCCTCTCTCCGTTATTTATGAACCGATTTTGATTATTCTTTTTTTGTTAGATAGGGTATACCTCAAGTGTGGTCCCATGTCAAGGAAGTCAGTATCTGATAATGGGATCCTGATAAAATTCAGAGAAACCCTCGAAAATTGGAGGAACGAATTGTGTTTCTGTTTACTTTTCATTACTTTGTCAGGTATTTGCGTTCAGAAATCATCATATCATGTAGCTGAGCTGATGATGAAAAAAAATCATCAAATAAAAATCTTTTTAACAAAAAATTAAACCGACGAAATAACTAAATAATAAAATAAATATAAAATAGTCGGCGCCAAACAATAAAATGATTAATTACCTACGTATAGCCATGTCCATTTCTACGTAGGTACATATAAAATTTAGATAATTAATCAGTTTGTTGTTTGGCGCCGACTCAAAATAACTTTACATAAAATTTTATAGTTTATGTAAATAAGCTCAAGACTTAAGAGGTTTATTTATTTATTGCTTTTTAGTTATTTCGTCGGTTTAATTTTTTGTCAAAAAGATTTTTATAAATAATTTAAAAAGGATCGTTTATCGATTTACGTTTATCGATTGTCAGATTCTATCTTATTCTCAGTTAAGTGGGACCTTCTACGTGCGTAAGCGTCATATTTTTATAAAATGATTACTAGGTATTTAGGTATTTTTATATTTATAATGTATTGCACTTCAGTTGCGATAAAACTGGCACGTAAAGAATGAAAATATAGTTGGTACAAAATAAAATTGTAAATATGATACTTGTTTATACTTACTTCGTCGGTTTCCTAACCATCTGTCACAGAGATCAAGCTATATTTTAAGGACTGTAGTGACTTTACTTAGCAAAAAAATACAAAATACGAAATAGCAGTTACTAATATATGCATAATAAAATATATCTATAAACAAAGAAGGATCTACATATTATTTTATGATCAGTTTTCAAAAGTAAAGCTATATAAATTACATTTTTGCTGGATATGTATTAAAGAGTATAATTTTCCGTTTGAGGTGTATTCAGTGGCCCCCGGCTTGAGGAGGCCCGGGCACCAAAGATCCTGAACACAGTAGGCACCAATTACAAAATGTATTAATGAATTAGCCACTGGCCTCAGGGCGTATAGTTACGCCACTGGGTGTATTGCTTGTTGTATCGTAAAATATTTAAAGTTGTTCAGAAAACAAATTGAAATTTACATCCATAAAAGACAATAGAACAGAGTATAGACAATCGTAACATAACATTACAGATATATTTTTAAAAGGTATTATTTTAACTAGGCCAATTTTCTCAGATATACCTAAAATGTAGAGAGGGAGTTCAAACAGATGCGCCTTTTCTACTTATAATATAATATCGTTGGTTCTCGTATAGTGATATGTTTAGTTATATTCTTATAATTACATGTCATGTCTTTATAAAATAGCCGTGTAGGCAGGTACCTACCTATGTAACAATTATCTTTATTTTATGCTAAGAACATTTAACATTTATTTAATAAAAAAACAGGTACACTTCTTGTTCATTTCTCCTCTTGACCTCACTGTTGAAAAATAATCGGATCTTTTTTATGGAAAATGGAAAAGCCTTGACCGATTATTATTTTCAAAACTCACCTGTTTATTTACAACTCATATAAACAATACTCACTATCTTAGCTTATTTACAATATACATAAAAACACTTAGAGATTCGGCATTACCCCGTTTGAAACGCTTAGTGACAAGAATCAATCCTACGGTCACGAGCAAACTCGATCAATTGATTCGGAACATCCCCATTAATAAAGACCGTATGGGTTCATAATGTCTAGTCATGATCACAATACTTTCGAAACAAAACACTTCAAACATACATTATTTACATAAATTTCACAAGATTATTTGTCTCAAGACGTTCCAGGTCTTGAAAACATAGTTATTGTCATATTGCACACAAAGATCCTTTCATGAAGACTGAAACTCCCCGAGAATAACGCATTAAAATCCTAATTATGACTGTTAATAACATATTCTATTTAGATTATTCTTGGAATCGTGTATGCCAAAAGATGTGAGCGAGAATACCAGCGATCGTGAGAAAAAAGTAAACGGAAACCATAGACCACCACAGTTGTTTCTCCCACTTCCTCTGAGTAAGATTTCTTAAGACACCAATTCCAACTAGCAAACCTGAAAAAATAACGCATTGATTTTGTCATTTTAAATTCATTTAAGTTACGCATTTAATAACATTTGAATATGACTGAGGAATGGTAGCGACAATACACTACCTTTGAACAATTCATGGTCCGACACCGAGAGTGGTCTATGACGAATCATGGACCACTCTCGGCGAACACGGACCAAGGGAACCAGAATAATCCGATGGTTAGTTGATAGTTCCTATCTGTCTATCCTTTTTCCCTACTTATGCTATTATTAGGAGGAGAAGTCGAATTACATGGAGTCATTTGCCAAAGGGAAATACAAAATCTATATGTATGTAGTGGCTAGGTCCTTAATTACGTACTTAAAGTTACATATGTGTGTTAATATTTTTCCTTGATTTATCAATAGAGAACAGTTAGTGTTTCGTTTAATTGCTGTGTTGACAACATTCTGCCGTGACTCAGTTACCACGTTATCCTGAGAATTTTTTGATTTTTTTCCCTAGTTAATTATTATTATTGTTAATTCGTGGTAACAACTTATTTGAAGAATTGAAGACAATACATAGACCGAGCAACTTCCGTTTTGGTTTTCAAGTTCGTTAGGATGGTTTTAAGACGTAGACGAACTCTGATCTGTATACAATCGAAATCAGTCCGATGAAATTGATTTTCGAATGAACGGATGGCGTCTAATTCAGGGTCTAAATCCGAGCAATTCGTTGGCTTGATTAGTATAAACACTCTTGAATATTGACACACATTGAAACAATGTGTATTTTACAATTGGATCGTATTACTTTAACGTTGATGTTACATTGTTTTTTGTTAAAATGCGAATGAATAGCCCCGTAATAATATGTACCTATATGTTGATGACTTTGATGAGACATCGGATTCATAGTCCGGAAGTAGGTTCTCAATTTGGATGTTTATATTTTTTATGTATGTTCAGGCATAACTCTGTCGTATTATATCTACATATAGACGGATTTTCAAAATTCTTTTTTTGTTCGAAAGAGGTTTATTCCAAAATGGTCTCATTAAAAATTTTCGTAAAGATTTAATGATGAGTTTATTTTTTATCATGATTTAGAAGCATCCTTTTTTAGAGTTAAATTATTCAATGTTTGTTTTAGGAAAGAATGAAAGTGGCATGGGTCACTAGAGTATCCTTGGTAACCTTTCTAAGTCAGCTAAATTGCATACATTGCGAGTGGGTTTACAACAGCAGTGTACAGGAGTGTTTTACATAACCTTTTGACATCAATATCGCCTTAGCCATTACGTTTTCGCAGTTTGTAAGATATAAACGATTAATACTATGTTACTCTTACCAGCAGCAACGCCAGCCAGATGTGGGACAAAACTAGCAAAGCTGATCGGCTGCAAGAAGTTGAGTCCAAATAGTACTATGAAGATTAACAGCTGAACGACTACGCTGTACATATTCATTTCTTTCCAATTCTGAAACATAAAATAGTAACATTGAATTAAACAGACGTAAAACTATACTTTCATAGCTGGGAAAGTAATCTCGTTGTAGTTAATGGTTGTCTCGAGATATCTCACACCTATATCTAAAGGGAGCTAAATGCACACCACCGAATTCCTTATCTCAATACCTACCGAATATATATATATATGTATTTAAATTTTTTTATTTATTTTTAGCCCCAAAACATGATTAAAACACAAGATTCCTACAATTTCTTTCTTCTAGTTGCATTTAAAAGGCATAAATCTATATAGAACAGTAATTACTTTTCGTCTTTTCGTAAAAATAGTGTTTCTTGAGTTAATACCTGTTTAGATCTAGGTGTGCGAAATGTCTGTACAAAAACTGGCAGAAGTCTGGTTATGTTGATGGTTTTACATAAAATTAACATACTGAATAAATTAGCAAAATGTCGTCTGGTAGCGTCTGGTTGCGTCTGGTTGAAAGTGGTTAACATTCAAACACAATACAAACGTCCAGAATGCTCACTCATTAGAAACATTTAAATAACACATGTGAAGAAATAGTTAGAAGTTATTATGCGTCGAATGCCCACACGCTAGAGTTCTTTGTGTTTTTGTAACCAAAATATAAATATGTCATTTGATAAATACCCATATAGTGTAAATGTCACAATCTTAGCTTATAAAGTTCTAGCTGTCCTTGCGGTTTCACCCGTGTAGTCAGTAGTTTTTGCGTGATAGAGTAACAACCATCCATACATCCTCACAAACTTTCACGTTCAGTCTAATCTAAGGCCACTATAATAATAACACATTCCACATGAGCGACGTCTGATTCAGTTGCAAGTTTGACCCACACATACAAACTTTAGTAAGAATCATTAATTAATTAGTAAGTAGCTACTCATTTCCTAACAGCGCCGCGGCCTTGTTGTTCATTAATGCAGGTCTAAAACCGCAATTAAAATAATATAATCACACGTACCATGATAATAGTAGCAACATGAGCGGAGCTCAATGCATACACTCCTCCTGAAGCCCCTGCCAGGATCGCTGTGGGTTCAGTGATACTGGTTGCAAGAGAGCCAGCCAATACACCAGCTAAGTAGATTAGCATGACGCGCCACCACCGATGAACTACTTCAAGTGGAAATCCCACGAACAGTTGAATTAGTAAGTTGCTCATTAGGTGCAGTATACTAGAATGAGACAAAACCTTTTTTTAAAGAAATGTCATAGGGGGCAAACGAGCAGACAGGTCACCTGATGGTAAGTGACTACCGTCGCCCATGGACACATAATTGGACATTTAATAGGTAAGTATAGGACGACAAATACTATATTTACGAGGCTTTCAACTGCAGCGCTCTTACGTCGGTCAATCTACTCGGTGGCAGAAACGTAACTTCCAAATAACACGTACAAAAGTTTTTGAGAAAATCCATAAAAAATAACTTTAAAAATTTCGAAGTTAGTTTTTATGGATTTTCTTACTGGCGGAATAAAAAAAAATCCAAAATAAAAAAATATGTAAGAACTATTTAAAATCTTTAACTTTACACGTTCCACCTGCTTTTATGAGAAACCGAGGTAAAAATACCTTGAAAATCAAACGGTTATAACTTGTAAACGGATCGTCTATCTTCATTTTTTTTTATTGTAACTGCATGCTAGAGTCATACCCTTTCAGTGATTTAAGTAAGTGTCCTATTTTCAAATACAACTAATATACAAATAACCGTAGATACCCGTTAAAGGGCTTTTGCCGGAAAGTCCGCCCAGGACTTTCTGGAAAAAGCCACTTCAAATTACAGTTTGTCCTACTCGAGTTATTGTTTGTCTCCTCCTCAATCCACCTTCATCCACCCACTACCTTCCCTTCTTACCTAACTTTCTCTTTCAATATACTCCTAATTTTTCCATCTTTAATTCCAAAAGTGGTCAGTTGACGGCAATTGGCTTGCGCCCTATTAAGTGAATGGGACCTTTAACCAGTGGCGTAACCACACTATCTGAGGCCCGTGGCTAATTCATCGGATGGAGGCCCTCTATTAGGGTGCCACCACACATAAATTGCTGATAGAATGGATCAGTTTTCGTCGATCTTCACCACAACACACCAATCGGTCTGAAAAAGCCAAATTAATCAAGTCGATCGATGGCATCGATCGATTGGTGTATGGTACCCTTAATCTAATAAGACTTGTTGGTTAATTTTTATAAATCGCTAATTAAAGTGAAGGATTGCAAGACATTGAAATTGTAAGTAATTTCGTTCATTTCAAGGAAACGCGATCCAATATATGATAGAATACGTTCATTTTAAAGAAGCTTTCGGGATCTTGGAAACGTTCATCCTCGCAAAGTATATCAAAATTACGTTTACCTTTCTCTGAAAAGTTTCAGGAAATGAAAGACTGATGGACCTGCTGGATTTGTAATAAACTTTAAAAACGTAGAGGTTCTCAATTCAACATACTTAATTATTTTTTGTTTGATACTACCCGATATCTTCGCCATTTGTGAATCGATTTCAATCAAAAAATCATTTGAATTAATTGTACTCAAGGTTTATACCATTTAAATTGTTTTTTATGGTAAATGGGGCAAACGAGCAGACGCGTCACCTGATGGGAAATGACTACAGCCGCCCATGGGCACCTGCAACTCAAGAGTTACAAGTGCGTTGCCGGCCTGTAAGGTGGGAGTAGGGGAAGGGTGGAAGAGGAGGAGAGGGGGGGAGGAAGGGTTAGGGCCTCCGTTAACCTCACTCACGCGGCGAAAAGCAATGCAAGCATTGCTTCACTGCCGGTTTTCTGTGAGGTCGTGGTATCACTCCGGTCGGCCCGGCCCATACGTGCCGAAGTATGTCTCTCCCACGATTAAAGGATGAAAAGGAAAGCTTATTAATCCAAGATATACGGTTTTACTCCCGTTTGTATTTCGGGGATGCAAATAGTCTCTACAACTAAAAATTAAAAAAAAAAAGTTAACCCCCCCTCCACACACATCCATACAAAAAATGCGTTTTTTGCTCAATCTTAATAATATAATGGGAATAGGAAATGTTAACAAATTGTACAAAACTCCCTCTCTTGGTGCCTCCTGTCCTAAGGCCCTTGAGGCCAGGGCCGGGGGTCCCCTAGGGACATGGGCCCGTGGCATTTTGCCCTCTCTGCGACCCTACTGTTAAGCCACTGTCTTTAATACACCTCTGCCGAGTCTGCTTACCCCTTCGTGAGGCGTGAGTATATGTTCATATGTATGTACTTACCCATAATGTACCAGCATGTACGTTAGAAACCGCCACGCCTCCTCCCTCTTGTCGGGGTCATAGATAAACCATTGTGCGATTCTTCCGTCGCCGTATTTGTATCCAAATGCGGCATCGCTACAGAACAATACGATCTCCACTATAGAAATGAAGATCATAACGACAGCCGGTGGCCAGCAGCTGTTGTTGTATTGCTCTTCGTAGGTCTCACCTGAGTTTTAATACGTTCTGAGTTAATGAATCAAATAAATAGCAAGAAATGGGATAAATTAGAAATAATAATAACTTGAGACACCTTACACACGGCCGTCTGATCCCAAAATAGGCAGAGCCTGTACTATGCTAACCAGGTTGCTGATAAACATACTTATATATTTCTAAATACATATATCCATATATATAAAAATCAATGCCACTTTTCGTTGTCATTTTATAACTCAAGAACGGGCTCACCTATCCAAACCAAATGTTTAGGCTTTGTTCGGACTATTTAGTAGATGGTTTAAGTGAAGTTTGCACAAAAAAGAAAACTTAACGAGTGACTTACGCGGGTGAAACCTAGCTAGCTAGCTGCGCCCGCTAGTATTTTAGATAAATTACACCCAGACACAGAACAAAACATAGTCGTGCTCATCACACAGTTATTTGTCCTGGGTGGGAATCGAACCCTCGTGGGTGATCTTGACAAGTCACAGACAGTCAAGATCACTAACCACTAGACCAACAGGCCCGTATAGTTTGTTTTTCTTACCTCATTTCGATTCTTAGTAGAGGATAGTAAAAACTATGTGTTGATTTCCCAAGGAATGTATCATGTCATAAAGTGTAAAAAAATGGTTGGTATCGTTATTAAATTGGTAAAAAAATGGTAAAATTATTAAATTAAAATATTATTGGTGAAATTCTTTTGGAACTGAACTTGATAGACCGATACCGTGTCGCCGCATTTCTGCGGTGATATGACTTCGACAAAACAATAGCGAGAACCAAGTACTTAAATATTAAACATGATTAAGTTAGTGGTTTAATGTGAAAATTACCTGTGATCTGAACATGTCTTCGTGGAGGAATGACAATTCGTATGTAGCTCTCAACAAAATGTCCGAACACTGACTTCAGGTCGGGATTATGCATCATATCGACAAATTCCTCGTATTCTAAATACCCTGATTTGTCATGGTCAGACTGTTTCATAATCTCTGCTACTAGATTGTCGGGTAGATCACGCTCGTACTCTCTTGATTGGATAATATCTTTAAGCTCCCCGTAAGAAATGCGGCCATCTTTGTTTACGTCGTACTGGAAAGAGGAGAAAAACAACTGTTAATATTAGTTCTAAAAATATTTAATAACTGTAAATTGTAAACATCAACAACAAATTCTATGAATATAGTATATAGTAATAGGAATTAGTAGTTCTAAAGAGCTCTAGCGACCAAAATTTCAAACAGAATAAAACTCGTGTTGTACTGCCTAAAAATTGTTTTCCTTAGGGTTTATGTACATACAACGGTAGTTAGGTTCCTATATTTGAACACTTAAACCTAAATGTAAGTTATGTGTATATGTGAAGTGTTTAATGTATAAACATTTTATAAATAAATATATTGTCAATACTTAAAATATAAAAAAATGAAGTTTACTAAGTTCCAATTGCAAAGATTTAGAATAGTTAGTTAAATAATTATGATAAAATATTCAAATTTAACCATTTACTATAAATATGTTAAACATATGTACATAATTATGTACCTTTTGGTGTGTGCCAGTGTACAATTGGCAGGGGATTTAAGTGTACGGAGGAACGGGTGTGATATCCATCTAACACAAAGGTGAAAGGGATGATTTTCCGATCAGGCGAGGCGATGATGCCCGGCGGACCGCGGCCGGACTCGATGTTGGGAAGTTGTATGTATGTTATGGACTAATAGCATTATTCATAATGTCCAGACCGTTTAAAAATGCCCATTATGAGTATTCAATAGAATAAAAACTATTGAAGTAAGCAAATTGACTCAACTGGAAAAATTATGCCTCCGATCTATTGGGGAAAGCAATAAAAATATGTATTGTATTCAATAGGGAATGTTCCCTATTATGTAATGTATTGAACAAAATATTTAGGCTATTTTATTCTTACATATTATCTTATCTATTTTACAAAATAGTCAAAATATTTTTGGTTTTAGTCTTTATTGCCGATACATTTATTTTAAATCTCGCTCGCTAATTTGGTTGTGATTTCAAGTCGATATTATTTTAATGTCATTTTAAGTTGTAATTTTTTTTTGCCGAAACCGACCTTTCGTAGTAGTTTTCAATTCAAGATAAGTACAAGCTATACAAACCGTTCACTGTTATTATTATTAGTATTTACTAGCAACCCGCCCCGGCCTCGCACAAAATACAGGCTACAAATTATATACCTAAACCTTCCTCATGAATCACTCTATTCATTAGTGAAAACCGCATGAAAATCCGTTCAGCAGTTCTTCAGTTTATCGCGAACAGACAGACAGACGCGGCGGGGGACTTTGTTTTATAATATGTAGTGATTTAGAAAACAGCTGTGCTCTGTAACGTCTGATCAATCTGATTCCATGTATTTCTTGGTCCTGGCGTCCTGGCTGTTGTAAGGTAGGTACATTGGCTTAATTATAAACTTTCCCAACAGTTATGTGACAATATTCATAATGGTCAGACAATGTGATTAATAACAAAGTTTATATAAGTAGGTATTAAACACAGAGCCTAATGTCACTTATCATTACATTATCCGGGCATTATAAATAGTGCAATGTTTAATCATTTGGTCCAAAACATATATTTTATATTAATCGGCGCGAGAACACGATTAGTAGTTTGTAGTTCAGCATGTCTTTGCTAGATTTTGCTAAAGTAAGTTTTTATTGTATGTGTGTGTATGTCGCCACAAGTGAAGTCTCTATCTATGACAATGTCTCTTTTTTGCATGCGCAAGTCCTCATGAGTACCATCTCAATACACAGGAGGCTTACCACTTTGTTTTTAGGGTTCCGTACCCGAAGGATAACTAACGGGACCCTATTACCATGCCTCCGCTGTCCGTCCGTCCGTCTGTCTGTCAGCGGGCTGTACCTCATGATCCGTAATAGGTAGTCAGTTGAAATTTTTACAGAAAATGTATCGTGTTTTTTTGTCTAAAATATGTTGAATCGTTCGTTGCGGAATCCTTCATGCGCGAGTCCGACTCGCACTTGGCCGATTTTTTTAGTCTGTGTGGTTAATCTTTCTTCATATAATTTTATTTGGACAACCAGTAATTGCTACATTATCGCTTACATCTAAAAATATAACTGCAATAATGAACTTAAATGCACAACATTTTAAGGTTTCACAACTTGCGTAAATACGTATATAATTTATACTTATATAGTGTTTTACTTGTATTCGAAAGTTTACCATAATGGAGCAGAGACCCAGATATTCTCAAATTCCTCAAAAAATAGTCAAATTGGAATGTTTGTGAAGGATCCTAAAGCATTCTCCAGTAAGCATATGTACGCTGACTGGAGAAACAATTCGTTTTATTCGGATGGAACCAGCATATTCGCAGCTTTAATTGAGATAGTCGGTTTTTTTTTAATTGTTAGATAACAACATCACGATTAGCATATTTCATCTTCAGGCATATTCATCAGTGGCATCACCGTCAAACAAATTGTCAAAAATCATAAAAACCGGTTTTTTTCGATTTACCCACATTCTCAGCAAATTTCAGGCCTAAATATTTATTAGAAGGTGAGTTATCAATTTACAAAAAACTACTAATCCGATGTTAATGTCTATTTTTTTGTCTTTTCATGCTTCTTTTTATGTCCAAACACTTCACGCAAGATGCAAAGTTTACTCGTAAACCGAAAAAAAACGGTTATTACGATTTTTGACAATTTTTTTGAAATATGTTACAAACTATGTTTCATTTCTGTTCAACTGTGGTGTACAATAAAGAATGTTCTATCTATCTATCTACGATATATATATTTGATATATTGAAATATGTTAATCATGACGTTTTTTTTTCTGACAAATAAAAACCGACTATCTCAATTTCACTCATTTTTGAACAATTTTCGGCTAATTCTATCCGACTATTAGGAAAATCATAATCCTATTACGTTCACTTTATTGTAATTCCAGTAAAATAAATAACCATAAACCAAACTCTGTAATTAAATACCAGAGTTCATTTTGTGGTTAAAACACCAGATAGAAAAGTGGGTCGAAAAGATTTAGTTATGACGTTGTCTTCTAACCAATTTGTCATAACTTGTTTTAATGGCGACATATTTAAGTTTATATACATTATAATTCATGGGAATACCATATTATTGATGGTTGACTCAGCAATAATTGAGGAAACATATACAAAGGACAGGTATAAACTTTAAACCCGTACTTGTCATCGTTGTAAAATGTTTTTCACAAAATGTTTACACACACATATTGTTTCTCTGCGGTTTCCTGATCCACTTCCAGTCACTTGGGTTTAATTTTATAAGTGTATTAGAAAAGTGTGGTTATGACGAGTGTTAAGGAAAACAACGCCGAAAACCAGCACTTCATTCACTATTCCTTTCTACATATATGCGTTAGTAATTATAAAATCATTCATTTTTATGATGTTCTCAAAACCCATAAGCAAGTTCAGCTTGTAACATACTTTCATTTTTCATTTTTAATTTGGCCTTAATATTAAACCAAAGTATATTTACCTATCGTAAAGACAGAGAAGAAAGAGAGATAAAATCCCAAAACTACGAATTTACAAACTAACTTCCGGCCCGCGCGACTAAATTTACATCACACGTCCGACTACGACTACTCGTCGCCTCGAACCGCGCGGAACTGTGCCCGCTGATTGGTAACAAAAACCTTTGTAGCAGCTAAAATATAATAGCTACAGCGAAGATAAAAATACGAAAAAATTGCTAGACGTCTATAGATTGAACTTATCTATTTCAAAATTCGATAGTGATAATCTATAATACTTAAAATGAGGTTTAAAATGAGTACCCGAGTAAAAATAAAAAAAAATCTATAAATTTTAACAAAATAGTTAAAAACAAAACTATATTCATTTCCCTTTAATATAATGCTAAAATATTGATCTATAACTAATTCTAACTAGATAAAGAAATCGAATCAAAATACATTCTGCCTGCAATTTTGCGGCGACCTCTTTACGACTGCACAGGTCGTCGCGCGTCGTCAAATTGTACCAAAAAGGCCGGTTAAGGCTTTCTACACACTAGTATTAAAATAACAAAAAACCCAAGAGAATAACCAATATGTCTATTTTTCATTTAACAGACCCAATCTAGCCGAAGTGTAAAAACCCATTTACGCTATAAAATATTGTTCACAATATAAAATGTCCTATATCAAAATCTCGTACATAATTGTACGAGCCTGATCGTGTCCTCGTACCTCGTATAGCAGACCACAAATCTCGTATTTGTACGAGGATGCTCGTACGGTTGGCAACCCTGGCCTAACGCCAAATGCCAATTCGATTAAAAATAACAATTCATTTAACAACAAATAAATCGCGATAGAATCCGTGAAAAAAAGAAAAAATAGTTTTATTTCAATTCATTTTATTTAAGAGTAAGTTTTAATCGATTAAAAAAGTAGATAATTATTAATTATTGCTAAAAATAGATATTTTACATTAGAATGTTAATGTAAAATATTTGTTGTTTGTTATTGATGTTACTGAGGAAGTGAGGACTCACACACGAAGCTTTCATTTGTTCATTATTTCTAAGTTTAAACTTGAATATCAACAGTTTGATGTGATTTAATTGTATTTGCAATCAATAGCAAATACAATTAAATACAACTATTCATAACTAACGACGAAAAGCTGTAAAATGGTTAATATCGATTTATAAATATGCAGTGGAAACATTTATTTACGTCACTACGTACGATAGATAGGACGTAACTCATTTTATTCCGTAAAAAATATATCTGGAAAACATAATACATTACATTACCATAATGTCTACGAATGGTTATAAATGTTATAATCAAATGAAAGTAGACAATCTATTAAATATATCTAATACATATTACTATAATTTTATAAACTCTACCTAACTCTATAAACCGGGTTTTACCCGGACACCTTTTAAAAACCCCGTCCGAACGCCCTCTAAACTAAGACAAATCCGGGGAAACCCGGACGGATGGCAGCCCTAGGTATGCCGAATGCTTATTTACTATTTTATTACATGAACAATACATATTTCTAAAATATTATTACATTACCTACTATGAAAACTATGAGTCACGCTCGGTGCCATTGACCCGTCATTCGCGTAGAAGTTACAAGTATTCATACCTTCCCTTAGGTTCGCTAAAGGCTCCTTAAGTTCTAATTGGTCTGAAGGTATCACAGAATATCTCTGAGATCAGGCCTTAGGCTCGGGTCCTTTCCTAAAACTACATTTCAAACATTTGTCAAGACGGTTTTTGAGAAGATTCTGTATAGTATTTTCAATCTAGTCAAAACTAAGCGTCTAATTTCGGATGAATGAATGTATGGGAGAACATGCTCTTCAATTACTACTACTATGTTAAGTTTGTTGTTGAAATAAAACAGAACCCTCTTCACGCGAGTTTAAGTCGCACTTGGTCGGGGTTTTATATACGAGTAAATCGCTTAGAAGTCAAAATACGACTGTAATTCATTAAATTATGATAACAGTAAAGCTGCGTCAAAGGTAGAAAAAAAAACTGGTTCCAATTTATTTTTTTATAACCGTGCGCGACCACTTATGTTCCAAGGTGTGATGATAAACGCCCTGCCCGCGGCGAGCGATGCAGTGGAAGAATACGGCCGTGGGCATCATATCACAGTTCCTCGGAGCACAACAAGCGGTAGAACACGGACAAGGAGGCAAATTCTCTCTTTAGGCTTAAGGGTTCAATGTCGCTTGTGAGGTTTGTCGACGGTTCGTACAGCACGTCTTTGGACCAATTCAAAAAGCCCAGGCTGGTATCCAGGTATTCCCACCCAGAGACAACAGCAGTACTTCATATAAGGAAGTGTGACTTGTGATTTGTTTGATACAAATCTTTGCCCAGGGGTAAAATACCGCTTGGCTCTATTAAGCACACCAAGCCTTCCAAGTGATTTAGAAACTGGTTGTCGCTGGAAATATCGACACCTAGGATCCCATTACTCTCTGAGATGGAAATGGCTGTGTCTTGGAACTTGAAAAAATCTGTGAAGGCTACAGTGAATAGTTTTTTTTTTTGGGATTAGTGGGATTTCCCTTCTCAATTACTATTTATATTGTACTAGCTGCGTCGTAAATCAAGATGCCGTGGGAATATCGGAATAAAAAGTAGCCCATGTGTTAATCCCGGTCTCCAGCTAACAAACATCCATACATCTTTACAAATTTTCACGTTTATAATATTAGTAGAATCGCCTCGTGGTCGAATTTCGACCACCATTCAATTATGCATAATCGTTGGCCAGTATAACTTAAACTGTCATTGTATAGACTCTCCGTACATGGTAGGTCGACATATATATTGGACGTTTCACGAAATTTTTACATTAATTGTATACAATTAATGTAAAAATTTCGTGAAATAGTATACACAGTATGTGTATACTGTTTAAAATTTATCTTTCTGCACTTCTTCTATAAAAAGTATTGATTTCACGCTCCTCCGTTTGCGAAAATTGCCTTTTTTTATCGTGTGGAAACCCCCACGGGTCACGGTTTGCGAAAATTGCCTGCAAAGAATTCTCTTCACGTATTAATATATAGATAACAGAGTATTTTTCCAAAATCGGTCTGGGCAGATTGTTTGAATTTATCTTTCTAATACTAACACTATACTAACATTAACACTTGAATTGTTGCCAATAGTTTAGTGAGCCGAAATAGAATACTAATATTAAAAACTATTACTACTCGTGAGATCAGAACAATGTGTGTGAAAATTCGTATGAATAGGAAGCCATTACACATGCACAATACACACCGTATTGTGTAATGTGTGTTTGTGAATGATCACTACATGATGTACATATACAATAAACAAGTACATAGCATAATATATATTTTAAGTAATATTTTGGTTTATTTTATACATCGTAGATAGGTAAATATATATCATTAAAAAGAAAATATAGGTACACAGATCTTACTACACTATCACATCAAGGATTTTGTCGGTTTCAAAGTAACCAAGATTTAATAATAGTTTATTCACCTTATCTCACATTCTATTTTATTGCAATACACATTAGCAGTTCTTTTATTTAATTATGTATTTACGGAAATTAACACGATTACGAAAAGGTATTATGAGTCAGCCTGTGACCCCACGGTCAGTGCAACCTGGTCGAAACGTTAGGCATTACACTATTTTTATATCAGCTCTCACAAGGTTTGAGAGTACTTTATTCATTCATTATTACTGTTGAATTTTTAACCGACTTCAAACAGGAGGTTCTCAATTCCACTGTTTTTAGGGTTCCGTTCCTCAAAAGGAAAAAGGGAACCCTTATAGGATCACATTGTTGTCCATCTGTCTGTCTGTCAAGACCCTTTTTCTCAGGAACCCGTGGACGTATCAAGTTGAAATTGATAACAAATACTTATGTCTGGGATCCCTTGAAGCTGTAAAAAAATCAAGCTTCTAAATTAACGCAATCAAAAGATATATGGCCATTTAAGCCTTAGATTTGACCAAATTTAAAGATTTCACAGGTAAATCAAAAGCTATACGGTACTTCCCATTGACCTAGAATCATGAAATTTGGTAAGTTTTACTACATTTACTATTTTATTGAATGAACAATACATACTTCTAAAATATTATTACTTTACCTACTATGAACACTGTGAGTCACGCTTGATGCTATTGACCCGTCATTCACGTGGGAATTACAAGTATACCTACATACCTTCCTTTAAGTTCGCTAAAGAATACATTTACCTTAAGTTCTAATTGGTCTAAAGGGATCTCAAAATACCTCTGAGATCAGGCCTTAGCCTTGGGTCCTTTCCTAAAACTACATTTCCAACATTTGTCAAGACGGTTTTTGAAATTTTTTATTAGACTGATATTGTTACACTTGTCTTTATAATTAGACAAGTGTCTCCGAGTTGGTTTCGCTTACATACTTAATCTATTTGTATTTTACGTTGCCTATTTGTATTTTAGTTTTTGCCCATATGGCACTATATAACTAGGCGATAGCCTAGTATTTTCATTGACCTACGCAAATGTCTGACTGCGGTGGCAAACCGTTCCAAACCATTCGCCACCATAGTCAGACATTTGGGTCAAGGTCCAGTCAAGGATGTACCTGAGATGTTGTTGAGTTCTATGATTACCGACTTATCTAGCATACTCGGTTGTCATGACTGGTCAGCTTAAAACCAAAACGAGTCTTTTTCACATGCTGAATACCGAATATTCTACAGGCTTCCTGGCCGAATAGCCGAATATTCGGCTGAGGCGTGGCAGGAAACTTTTATCGACATATTTGTTTTTTGTTTCTACTTTCCACTAATTTAACGCCTCTTCCGCAATGACCCACCGAAACGCATTTATCTTCTTTTATGGATTGCTGCGAGATTCTGCAGAGAAAGCATAGCCCATATCGAGACATCGAAAGATAAAGCTCAGTTGTAACTATTGCCGGAAAATTCCACTTCCACAATCTTCCAGTGCTTAATTTTTATTACGAATCAAATGCACGGACAGATGTTGTTTTTTTCACATTATGGAAGTTAATTATGTATTAATATTTTATTGAGAGAATAAAAAAAAGTACAAGAAATTTAAATTAAATTTAACGTTTTCTTTTACAAATTATAAGACTACAAGCAATAAAAAATATGTACATATACATTTCTCACGCCTTCTTCAGTATACTGCCGATCTGGACAGTATTCGTCATTCGAGACAGACCCGCACCGACTCGCTCACTCACAGGAGCCACTAACAAAAAACCTTAGTATTCGGTATTCGGCTGAATAGTACTCGGTATTTTGCCGAATAGTATGAAAGTAGCCGAATAGGCCGAATACCGAATATTTACCGAATATTCGTTGCCAGCTTACTAATAACTAATCCTGAACTCTAGCAACTAAGGGAAGTTACTACTCTACTGAGTATAAGATATATGAGGGATCCCCTCCCACCGATATAGGGCTTGCAGTATTCGTTCAATTTTACTGTTCGAATATTTTAAATAGTTAAAGAAATACTATTCGAATTATTCGAATAATACAAATTTTTCGAATATTCCGAACAGCAGTCATTTAACTTGAATATTGCACATGATTCGCACAATGCCACTTAGGTAGAATTTCAAAGAAAATAGTAAATATTTATAAACATAATTTCTTAAAATATTTATTGACATAAATCACTATCAGACTTAAGAGATAGACTTTAATAATAAAAATAATAACAAATATTCCTCTCTTAAAACAATTAACAATTTTTTTTCCAATTAGATAAATTAAATTAAATAAATTCTTCTATTATTATTCATCCACGTAAAGTTAACATTTTAAAATTACAATAAAACCAACTTCTTTTATCAAAATAATGATTCGGTCATTTGTTTAGTCAGTTCTTTGGGTTAATAAAATTATGAACTAAAAAATTTGACTTCTAGATTTTAAAATATGAAAAAGGTAAGAAATACTTTACAATTGAAAAGCAAATTGTATCAAAAAGTTATTACTCAATGA
This sequence comes from Euplagia quadripunctaria, assembly GCA_963859945.1. NCBI lineage: Eukaryota > Metazoa > Arthropoda > Insecta > Lepidoptera > Erebidae > Euplagia > Euplagia quadripunctaria. The sequence continues at coordinate 10,875,483 of OY982579.1, read as the reverse complement.
TTCTTGCTTTGATAATATGACCTGAGAAATGAAAGGCAGTCTAGAGTGTCATCATTTAAGGCACTACGAAGGTAGCTGCATGTCATCCTACATGATGAAAACACTTTCAGATTCTACGCTTGTTGGAGGAATCGTTAACAAAACATTATATGCCCTCATTAAATGTAAATTTTTTGAACCTCCAACTTCATAAGATGCCATCTCTACACGCATTGCAATTTCTAGATCTTCGTTAGATCTAAATGTAAATGAATAGTCTGTTGCGGAGAGTTGTTAGTGTTGCCAGAAGTGATAATTTATATATTTCTTTTTTGTTATTCCTGTCATGTTTTAAAATATTATTATTATAAATGTTAATAATAAAAATATTATTTGTAGTATTCGAAAAATTAGAAATATTCGAATATTACTATACATGTTATTCGAATAGTATATAAGGTGAATATTCGAATAAAACGAATATTCGAATATTCGAATACCAAGCCCTATCACCGATATCAATGAGAAACGTTGGACGCGAAGTCAATTAGTCGTAACTTATTTGATAAGGTCTGTTATTGATAAGTAACGTTATAATTTCGAGCTATTTCTATTGTGGACGAATTTGAATAAACGTTAGGTTTCTCTCCTCACTCTCCCATACATCGATTTACGACAAAGTTAACTTTCCAACCGAGAAATATAAGTTTGTTATCACAAAAACATTTTTTTTCATGTAGTGTATAACAACAAGTTACCAACTTTCGGATTTTTCCCATTACTTGTTTTATGAGACGTTGCTTCTCACTAAATTGCATGATTCTCAAGGTCAATGGGAAATGCCCTATAGGTTTTGATTTACCTGCGAAATGTTAAAATTTGTTAAAATCTAAGGTTTAATGGCCGTATCTTTTGATTACATTGACTTAAAAGTTTGATTTTTTTACAGCTTCAAGGGACCACTAACATAAGTTTTTGATGTTAATTTCAACTTGATGCCTAAATGGGTTCCTGAGGAAAAGGGTCTTGACAGACAGATATAAAACGACAGATATAAGACAGATACTAAAAAAATATCGATTTTTGGATCGGTTTCCTTAACTTGCGCTGTCAGACCATGCTTCTTATCAAATTTAATGATTCTAGGTCAATGGGAAGAACGAAGTGCGAAATATTCAAATTTTGTCAAATCTAAGGCGTGGACGTATTATTTGATTGCGTTGACTTAGAAGCTTGTTTTTTTACAGCTTGAAGAGACCACACACATAAGTATTTGATATTAATGTCAACTTGCGCGTCCACGGCTTCATTGACTTAAAAGTTTGATTTTTTTACAGCTTCAAGGGACCACTAACATAAGTTTTTGATGTTAATTTCAACTTGATGCCTAAATGGGCTCCTGAGGAAAAGGGTCTTAACAGACAAACAGACAGATAGACAGACAGACGGACAACAAAGTGATCCTATAAGGGTTTCTTTTTCCTTTTGAGGTACGGAACCCTAAAAAGGATAAAAAATGCAGTGCGGAAGAATGCAGTGGCAATTCTCGCTCCCCTGATCATAGGCAAGCAGCGAACACCGGGGTGGTTTTTAGTCGGTCAGAGACCCCTTCGCCCCTCACAAGGGCGGAGAACATCCATCCCGTCAGCAAAAATATGCCTAAGTCCACATAGGACTTGAACTTATCTGAGTGCTACTACCATTCCCTTGTTTGCCACCCTAGACGTACGTTAATAATTTTGCTGAAGACAGTTTGCTAAAAGTAAGACAGGATATCATTCAATTTCTTATCTAACCTCATCTTCATCTGCATAATTTTATTTTATCTCGCTAAAGTTCAAGGTTTAAACAAAAAATATCGAGCGAATTTAAATTAATCGAAATATGTCATAAAAGTTTATAGCGCACCGAATTAACTTTAAAAGTTTATCAGACACAAATAAAAAAAATACATGTTTGGAACAAAAAGTGAGGAATAACCCTAACACCTACTTAAAACCTGATTTAATAAGTACGGAATTCCGAGATTTTTATTTAAGCAGGAATTTCCTATGCATATATCAAATTAAATATTATTTTGTTTCCTTGTATCTGTATAGATATGCACTTAAAAATTAAAAGTTATAAACAATCAAAAGCTGTCTGCGAGCAGTCGACCAATACCAAACGTAAAATCATCATACAAAACAGAAAAATACAACTATGGGTATAAAAAACTCAAAAAATACCTTATCAAATATTTCTCTCCAGTAATCTGTCTGCGGCAAACCATTCATCAGAACTACCATCTCTCTCTGTTCTGTAGTCATTTTCACTGAATAACGTTACACGCAACTTACAACAATTAATAAAATCTGGTTATTACACACACACAACACAAAGTATAAGGAAAAAGTTTAATTTATTTATAAAGTCTAAGGCACAGTCCTCTTTAAATATTAGATACCTCCCACTGATACACCCTCCAAAGTATTTTCTATTTGTATTTTAAGTCTGTTAGAGTTAGAGGGAAATTATTGTAAAACAGTATTTAAAACAGTGTTGTAAAAACGGCACTTTTACACTGTTGTCGTCGTAAACACGACAGACACTTCTGTAGCATAGCTATGAACTGACCGGACTGAATAGTAGTGAATAGTGTCCAATGGACTGATGAGAGTGAGTCGGTCGTAACGTAACTCGTACTAGCGGCGCCGGCGGCGACGACAGCGTTTTACTATTTAATTATTATTGTAGACGTTAATTGGGCTTTACATACCTACAATACATTGCTACGAGCTTGTCTTGTAGACATCGTTTTTTCTCACGGGAATGATTGTGATCATATTATTATGATGATTTTTTAAATATTGCAGCAATCACAATTTTTTAACAAAACGAACTGCAACGCGAAGATATTCCGTCATTTAACTTTTGGATGATGCAGAGTTAAACTGGGAAGATGCTTTACATGTTGATACGTAGAAAAAATTTTCGTTACGCATATTATAGATATTAATAATCTATATACTACTAATATTATAAATATGAGAGTAAAGTAAATGCTGGTGTTCCTGTCCTAGTCGTCTCTTCAGTCACAGGAAATACAGGACATTCGGGTACGCGATCCCGGTCTCTGCGAGCTACGGCGGTCTCAGTTCTGTTCCCCATCCTAGACTTGCAGTATCCCTTACACTAGGTTTCTCTCCGCACTAATTTTTCCTTTTACAACCGTCTTCCTTCTTTCCCATGTTAAAAGGACTACATTCCCAAGGAGGGTTGGCGTCAGGCAGGCGGCCGGCCATAACAGAAACCAGCCCCCAATGAGAATTAGGAAAAGGGCAAGAAGATGATGATGACGAAAGTAAATCTGTCTGTCTATCTGTTACGCTTTCACGCCTACACCACATTTAGATGAATTTCAGTATAGAGATAAACAAGACCTTGGAGAAGGCTCCTTTTTGTCACGAAAATAAATCTTAAACATGGCAAAATAGGGAATAAAATTTTATGTGGGAGGCCAAGCAATTTTCAAGTTTATTTACTTCACGCTTCTCTACTTACTAGTCACGAGTCTTTTGATTTGCACATGAGTGAAATTGTTTGACGGAAAGTGGCAGCAGTATAATAGGACCTGCTGCTGATGTTGTAGATCTCTGAATAAGAGAGGGCAAGGCCTCTCCCACTCCTGGGTAGGTACACCTGAGCCCTACAAGTATGTATTCTTTTGGTAAGAAATAAAGAATGTTTAATGAAAAATACGCTACACAGCAAATACGATACATTCCTATCAAGGGGTTAAAGTAGAGCAAATTTGCAGCTAATTTAGTCCCGGGCTACTAACTATATCTTAAACCTGGTTGTTTCTGATGGTTAGATGTTTTTTATTAAAAACCAGTATTCAAGTCAAACTGTACTTACCCTAGTAGTTAATTTAGGGGATTTTGTTTAGTATTTTGCACTTTTCTGATACGTAACAAGCTGAAACTAACCGGCCCAGATAAATAAAAGTGTGACAGGTAATTGTCCTTCTTATTAGTGATCTCAATTGACATTACAGTGTCCTAATAGAGCAAGAGCTCATAACGAATTTTGAGAAGGTACTTTAGGCCGTTAGATATTTTGAGCAGTAAAACTTGAATGCCATTCAAGTATGGAAGTGAAAGTCTGGCTGACCAGATCGGCACTCAATCCTACTGCGCATGGTGCATAAAGTGCAAAATATTTCAGCCAAAAAAGGTATTTTAGGTCGAATGGGACTCAAAGAAATAAAAAGTAGGCGTATTAATTAACATAAACATAAAAGAGCCAGACATTTTAAGTTGTCTAAAATAAGAGCCAGACTATCCTGAACTTATATTAAAAAAGTGCCAAAAAAGGTATTTTAGGTCGAATGAAACTTTAATGAACAGAAAGTAGATATATTATTTAACATAAAAATAAAAATGCCAGAAATTTTAAGTTGTCTAAAATTAGTGCCAGACGACCCCTTTTTTTTTTTCGTGTGGACGCCTCCACCGGTCATCACCTCACCATGACTATTGGTGAAGTGGTATGTCGGAATCGAACCGACTAAAACCACACGGTGTTCCGTAACAAGTGAGTCTATCGCAAGGGACTCGGGTATACCCTAGGAAGGAAGTCCCCGAGAACCCTCGCAGACTTTGGCCGCCCTCAAATAGAAGGCAGCCACACCGTTGGTAGCGGAGGGCCTTGCCATCCTTCCGATTTAGAGAGGCGCACGCGGAACACGTCGCGCCACCGTCTCAGGCCTGCTTCTGCAGCACCCGGGCAGCCTCACCCGTTACCCCCAGGCCAGCGCTCATGGAGGTCGGAGATCATTCAGAGCTCTCCGGCGCCTGGTGCCTCTTCTTCGAGACGGGAGAGTACTAGTCCTCTCCCGTTCCCTTTCCGCCACGGCCATACTTGAATGGGATTCAAGTTTTACTGCTCAAAATATCTAACGGCCTAAAGTACCTTCTCAAAATTCGTTATGAGCTCTTGGACTATAAGGCAAGGCAGGCGTCATCAAACAAACAAAAACCCCACATGTGCATTATGAAACAATGTAGAGCATTTGCAGCAAAACGGGTTACTTAGGTACCTGTTTTTTTAACAATGTTATAAATCAACCAAGTGTACCTTTTTGTATAGCTAATGAACCAAGGAAGATAATTCTGTAATTTGTACACAACACGACATACATTTTTTTTGGAACCGACTATTAAAAAAGATGAAAATTTGATTATTTGACTTTTTGCTTTTGAACAAGTTTCTGGTCGTTTGCATATCAAAAAAGTGCAAAACAATAAAACAAAATCCATTACATTATAGTATTCACTACAAGGGTACATTTTGAAATCTTCAGTTTTATTATATTGACATTGAGGACAGTAAGCAAATTAACCTAGCTATATATTATTACATACACAAATTCAGCAATCTTATCATTACTATTATCAGATATTAGATATTTATTTATTTCTCTCTCAGAACTTGACGATGGCCCACTGTCCATGAATATCATTTTAGGTGTTAGCATATACCAGCGCTACTTCTAATGAAGTATCACAATGCTGAGCTAACGACCATTTTTGGCTCATGCAGAGGTGCCGTTTTTATATTTGTTGTAACACTCCTCTTTTAATATCTTGTACCTTTGTATGAGTGCAAAATAAATATGTTTCTTTCTTCTTTCTTTTGTAAAAAACCATTACTCAATCTGATTAGTTGTAAAGTAATTTCGAAAAAATCCAATTCCATGTAGTGATCTCATAAATCAGAATTTATTACTAGTTACCACACAATAAGGAGGTTCCTTGTACATATTTAAACATGTAATTTAACCCTGACTTGGTGTGTAGTTTCTATTTATTTTTGTAGTAGTGTTTATTTTCGTATGTTCGTTCGTAAGTACCGGTAGGCAATTACCATCAAATATTTAACATTCCTTACAAAATTATTTTATTTATCACCGGACTTTTTCATCACGATATTCATGAGAGGCCACCTCATTATTATACAGATTTAAAAAAAGGATCGTAATCGTAACGTACGTAAATCGACTTGGTACGGTACAACCTTCAACTTTTTTGAAAACTATATTAACGACATTTGTGTGTAAGATTCGTGATGATGATAGACAGAGTGTGAGTACCATATCCTGAGGAATTGGCAATGTGGCGCGGCGGTAGTCCATTTGAATATCACGTCGGGGTGGCGCGGGTTCGACTCCCGCTTTTGTTTTTTCCTCCGCGCCTTTTCTCAACTAAGTTGGGGTCGGCTTTCAGTCTAACTACGATGCGGCCGAGCTTTGATTTGTATTACTTAACTTTGTAATGCTCGGTTACCACTTAGCCACGAGCCCCTACGGGTTCAACTCCCGCTCAGTATCAATAATATATGTAGATAAGTATGATATCATCATATGACTTCAGGAAGATCGATTGGAAGCAGCCTGCATCCGCCGCATAGTATTATCACACATATACATAGAAACATTCAACCTTGGAAATAGAAATTATATTCATTTAGATATTATTAATATATAATATTTATTTGGACAAACGATTTTATAAAGGTATATAATTTCCATTTCCAAGGTTCTGGATATTTCTATGTATAATATGTAATAATACATATGTATTTACAATAAAAATGTATCTAAGTATGTTTATCCGTGTACTAGAACCCATAAAACCAGCTCTACTTAGTTCGAACACAAGTCTTGACTAAATTATGTTGATTAAAAATAAAATACAGGTATTGTACGTACAGAAGACACATTTTATATAATCCCAACATAAGTATAAACTGGATTTTGGTCTTCAGCAATTAACTTGCTTCTCTTCTTGATACTGATGAACTAACTACCACAGAACATTGAATTACATAACAATATGTTATCGATCGCGGACCGACTACTTAACTATAAATACATTAAAATAACAACCGGTTTGTCAACTCTTAACTTCTTAGAAATCTGTGCCTCTAGGCCTAGGAAGCTTCCTTTCAAGCGTCCATTTCTTTCATTTTTTATTATCATTTTCGTGGGTTCAATTCCCACCCAGGACAAATAATTGTGTGATATAATATGTATGTATTTAGAAATATATAAGTATGTCTATCAGCAGTCTGGTTACCAAAGTACAGGCTCTGCCTAGTTTGGGATCAGACGGCAGTGTGTGAGATGTGTGGAGTTATTATTATTATTTTTTTTGAACAGATATATACCATTAGTATTCCTTACTAAACTCATACTCCAGTTTTGTGATTCTGTGGTATTCCTTATTAAAGTATAGGTAACTATTTATAACAGTGTAGGTACAGACTGATAAACAATTTCCTTTTAATTCTCCGTCAACGATTAATCACTTCCACAAGTATTGTTATCGTAAAAATACCTACTTATAATAATTAATTTATAATAACAAAAGTTTAAGCTGGCTTGAAAATAAGCTTTATGTGCTGAATTGGGTAAAGCAAGACTTCATTGAGGAGCAAAAGTTATAGGCCTGTATACTTTTATACTTATGTATAACCCTATGAATTTTAGAAGTCCTGTTGTCACCTCTGAGCAGGGTCATCAGCATGAAAGATAGAACTTTTTGACGATTTAAAAGTACGATTATAACGTTACCTACTTTTATTTTATTTTCTAGAATAGCAACGCCAGTCTTAGTCACGCAGGGCTTTCTTCTGTATAGTGTACGTACTTTCTACAGGTTTTCATCAGATACAGACTTTGTTGGCGAATTAGTATTTGCTAGATTTTAATATTTTTTTAAACCTGGGAATTTTTTGACTCGGAGGTTATTCTCTTGAAAAATAATAAGTGATATTCAAAACAAGAGAAAAGGAATAACACCGCAGTAAGCTTTCCCCGTATCACAGATAAGATAAGTTTCTTCGCGTTTCGCCCGTACTACCCGTACGGGGAAAGCTCGCTGCGGCGTTTCACTGACCGATTTTGGCATTTTATTATTTTTCAGAAACTTTTACAATTTTGCAGAAAATTCAATAACTCATCTTTCAGTTTTTTATTGTGAACCGTTATTTAAAATATATAATTTCTATACCAAAAGTCCATTGTTAAGTCTGTTTCTCAGTACAGGTTCTATGAGAATTGAGTATTACATATTATGAGTTTGTGTAGAATACGGGGCCGATCATCTCTCACTCATGTTAATGAACTTGGATCTTATTAGCGCCTTGAGAGATAGGGTGGAGTTGTTTCATCAGTCAACCGCAGATACGTATAAAAATCTGATTTGCCCCACTTATCACTCTGTAAAAATATAATAAGTATCAAATGTGTAAAAATCTCTATTATAATATTAGGTTTATAATAGGGATTCCTCAGCATTGATACGCTGCTATGACGTCATAATCAGTCTGTCCTGTCCGCTAGTTCTGTGAATATGGAATAGGTATATATTTAAATAAAGGCAACAACAATTACTTATTTCATATAATTTGCATATTTTATATTGTGTCCTTTGTCTCGGGTTATTACCCTAGTCTAAATGAAGATATCAATGTTCAGTTTTCCCCCGTCGTATTTTAATCATATTCAGCACATGATTACTCATCGCACAAACATTCAAATCTATGTATACATCGTTACATACGTTTTAAAGAAATGTAATTTAATTATTTGGTTCTCTAATTTTTTTATATAAGATTACCTACTTACACCCATTTTCTTCAACTTTTGGTTTGTGGCTTTGTGGAGTTACCACAATTTTGCCATTGTGTTTATTATATTGCGACCACTTGACTGACGCAAGTCAGTTTTACAACAAAATACCCACAGATATAAAATACGTCAACTCATTCAACACATTTAAAAGGAAACTTGCTCAACTCATAATTGAAAACAAATCTTTATCATAATATTATATAATGTGTTAGCATTTAGTGTTACTATTGTTGTGTTAGAGCGTAATAAAATGTTTTTAAACCTTAGATGTAGCATTATTCACTGCATTCGTTTTGTGTTAGGTATTTTACTCGTTGTGGAGAGCTAATAATTTCTCTTAATTCTATGCAACTCTTCAAACTGCTTCAATGAATTCAAATGTGGCAATCGGCAACCATGACAATAACGTGCTTTGGTGCTCTTTGGGTGAATGGTTGGGCTAGAACCGAGGATTACGCGTTGGCCGGAATTCCTCCGTGGGATTTGGAGGCGGAAGTACTCGCCAAAGTTTATCGGCGAACGGCTGAGTTCCGGGTGCGGCAGTCGGTCCCCGCCCGAAGAGGTACGCGAAAGGCGTGAAACCGCTCGCCGAGCCACCGTGGCTCGTTGGTCGTCCCGGCTGGAGGCTCCGCGTGCTGGCTTTGCCACCGTGGAGGCGCTCCAGCCGGTCATCGTCGAGTGAGCAGAGCGGCAGCAAGGGACCCTTTCCTTCCCATTTACGCAGGTTCTTTCCGGGCACGGCTGCTTCGGGAAGCACCTGCACTCGCTAGGAGGGAATTGAGTTCCGCCTGTCACCTATGCGACTGCAGTGAGGACTCGGCTCAGCACACGCAAGCGGTTTGCTCCCCTTGGGCGACGCAGCGCCGGGCCTTCACTGCAACCATCGGAATAGATCTCTCGCTACCAGCCGTCATACGCTCCATGACCGGTAGCGCGACAGGAATTTTACCGCGGTCGTGACCCTTTGTGAGGAAGTCATCTCTCACCGGCGAACCGGGCGGCGGAGGCGCGCTCACCAGCGCCTCATGCCGCCCTGAGTGTGGCCGAGGGTGGACGGGACGGGTTTTCCCCTCCACCCGCTATCGAAACGGCGTCCGCGTGTGCCTGGACGTCGCCTAATTGACAGGTTTTTTTTAGGTTTTTACCCGGAAGTGGTGCCCGCGCCGTTTGGTATTAGTGCAGCAGTTACTCAACACAAGTGAGTCAAGAAAATATTAGCTTCCTCAATACAGAGGAGGTGAAACTAAGGCACATGAAATTGGATGCCCAATTGAGCAAGTAACTGCGCCCTGCAGAGGCTCGTTTAGTCGTTTTTTACTAGCTACTAGCATACTTGCTGTTCCTCATACTATTTAGTAGGGTTGGCAGAGCTCCTTAGGACAGCGGATAGGGTTTGCGATGCATGTCACCGTGTCTCACCCCACTAGTATTATGACTACAGGTGACCGCTTACCATCGGGTGGCGCAGAATCCTTCTTTGCCAAACTTAGTTGTATAGAAAAAACACCTCTAAAATTGGTTACTTACAAACATACAACTCTCTAAAAGACAAATCTTGTCACACGATTTTTCTTTTAGGGCCACCGCGTCCGGGTAATTTTTAATAGGTCGATAGTTTCATCGTTCTAGCAACCAGTATGAAGCTGTATGGCAGTGCAAGCATTTGACGATTAAAAATCGACGGATTAAATTATAGAAAACGAGTGCCCCATTCCTATTTCATCAAATTATCGAACAACTATCGGCCAATAACCGGCATAACGTGTGTGAAGTACGATGCAACCCCGCGTACAGCATTCAGCTTAACTGGCGACAGACTTTCGACCGATGGCCCAGAATGCCCAGTCAGTACGGCGAATCGCGTGTGTGCGCGCACAACCGCAAAACTAAAGGGTTGTCCATTAATTACGTGAGGCTCAAAAGGGGGAAGGGGATTCGAAAAAAATCACGAAATTTCACAAGGGGGGTCCTCCCCTTTGTGAGATATCACGTGTTATCATTTTTTCGTAAAACGCGCGATTATATCTGTATTTAAAGATAATATTTTGAAAATTTTGAATATATTTTGAACTAAAAAAAAAATAACTGGCTAGGGGGGAGGGGTGTAAAAAAGTTGCTAAAAAACATCACGTGATTAATGGACAACCCCTAACCAGTCGACCGACTGGTTCTAGTACGGGAGATGTTCGGTGATTACTACAACCAGTTTTAAAAAACATTTTCTGTCTGCTCCTGGCCTACACGTGCGACTCTTTACTTACAAGTCGGTGTAGTGCGCGCACCACCACAAGACTGAAATGTCGACCGATAGTTTAATCACGGTCGTCAGAGCTGTGACTAAAAATTTAAGCAAAAAAATAAATACAAAATATTAAAATGACGCAGTTTATTATCTGCATTCCTTCCAGCCATTTATAAACATTAATCAAATTACAACAAGATTTGTGCAAATCAAACAATAGGTACATAGGTATATAGCACAGGAACTTATTATAACGGATACACTTAAAAATAAAATCTTCACATAATGAAAAATAATAATAGTAATTACACTATAATCTCAACTCACTAATTACATATTTATATTTTTTACTATTGTACAGGTTTTCTTAAAATGTTGCAATGAATGAGTCCAAGATCTGACCAAAAACAATTGCACCAAAGACGTAACGTCTGTTTTTTTTTCTATACGTCATTGCAATCCGTTTTTTACGGTCTAACACTTGAGGGTCAGAGTATTTACGAGACGTAAAAGTCGCCCTTTAAAATGAAATTGATAAAAAAATGTGACTTCTTGTAGTGGCTTTTGTACATAATACAAGCCATAATAACAAATACCTATTATACGCGTTGGCCTTCTCTTATCTGCAAGGTATTCTTGTTCCTCTGTTAACATTGTTGATGGGCTCCAATTTACAGTTATTTCCATATTACATATTATTGATATTTTTCTTTAAATTGACATAAATATCTAATAATACTTTAAAATATTCACAATAAAACTATTTCTTGCTTATAACGAAAATTAATTATTATAAAATAAAACTATAATGAACACAACAAATAACATTTTTTCCTATATTTTTTTTTGTAATGGCAAGTAGTGAGGAAGAGTGTAAATACATCAAAAATAAATTTTACAGTTCTTCACTAGCACAAGTTATAAGAATTTTACTAAATATTAATATAATACTTAATACAAATACTCAGCGCGTCATGGTAGTACAAACCTGTACGAAAAAGGATTATGTGATCCTTTTTTTTTAATTGACAATAAATGCATAGATACTAGAAAATGAGGTGTGTATTCATATTTTTTTAAAGAAATAAGGCACTGAATGAATTTATTTAAGTAATGAAACATCACTTATTAGAAAATAGAAGTTACCGTACCGTTGTAGAAACCTGTTACTGCGCGTCATTGGTCACATTAGTGTGGACAAAATTACATCCAAACAGATTTCATTTGACGTCCCGTAAAAATGCAGAATTCAGTGTTTTCGACCATATATTATACCAGTTCAAAAAATTAATAGCTTAGTACTTTTGCTTTTCGAGGTTCCAATAACAGTGATTTGGGCCAAAACTTGAAACTGATTGTAAAAAGAACATTTTCTTTTAGATCTATTCCCATAGAATTTAAATGTAACCTAGCCGAAATCGGCCCGGGCGATATATAAATTAACATAATAAACATTTTGTCCAGTATTTAGTGTCCAGCCCGAGGGGGGCCTCCGGGCACCAAATGCCCTGAACACAGGAGGCTTACAAAATTTATTTAAAAATATTAATTTTTAAATTTTTTAATAAATATGAGTTATTTAATTTAACAAACCTAATAAAATAGACGAGTTACATAAATGACTTTTTTATGGTATAGGCGGCAAACGAGCAGACGGGTCACCTGATGGTAAATGACTACCGCCGCCCATGGGCACCTGCAGCTCAAGAGTCACAAGTGCGTTGCCAGCCTTTAAGGTGGGAATAGGAGAAGGGTGGAAGAGGGAGAGGGGGGGGAGGGGAGGGAACGTTTTGGGCCTCCGTTTTATATTTTTATAAAATTTCGAGAGGGAAGGGAATGTTCTTCATATTTTATGTTTATCGTGCATTCAATAGTAGTAAAAACTTGGTCGAAAATTGATGCTAATATATGGCAATCACCCACAACAATTTATTCGGCTTAGTTGTCCTTTAAATACGTGCACAGGTACACACCCTAGGGCCTAGAGTATACTTAGATTATTTAAAAAATATCAATACTAATAGAAAAATATTGTAATAAAATGTCTTTAATCTTAAAAGGCTTATGATATGATACACATTTTGTGCTATATTTATCAGAAAAAAATATCGATTACCTACATAGAATATCGATACTTCCACGGCATTAAAGCTCATCATATCAACCATGCTTAATCACACTTCAACAATCTCTATTTACCTATCTTAAATAAACAGATATCGTTGCAGCGTAATCATTGTTCCTTAAAAAAATAATAGTGAATATCACTGGACTGCAGCATGAGTAGGCCTGTCATCACCCTTGAACCAATGAACCGCTTACCGCAATGTTGATATTTACTCTAGTCTATATATTTTGTGATAAAATTATCATGCTGCATTCATTCTTATTTTTAATAGTAACAACAAAAACTACATGCGTATAACACTATTTTAAAAATGTAATTAGGAAATCGAGTCGATGCACCTTAATAACTACGAAAGACACTCTTACAAAAGCCATCCTTACAACAAATACTTACATATAAAGCAAGACTTTTTAAAGAGTTACAAGTATCGTTATGGCAACATTGGGGACGGCACACAAACAATACTGCACGCTATACAATACTATACCATTGACCAAATATATATAATAATACATTATGCACTTAAAGCTGCTTTTCAAACAAATCACAATAGAAAATGACTTTGCAATCTTTTGGAAAACACGAACATCCATATTTGTCAGAGAGGCAGTATGACTTTGATGGCAGAAGAATTGACAAACATATATTTAATTATGCTGCTAGTGTATCTCAGGAATTATTTCGATGTATTTTCTCTAGCTAGATTTCTCCGCCGCCAACGCTCTTACTACTCGTCCACCATAGGCGACTAATTATAACTATCTATAATGTAAAAAAGTATGGAAATTAATTCAGCGATAAGGGGACACAAACACACAGTGCTTCAGGTTTAAACTACTAATACTTTTGTAAAATACAAACTACCTTACGATGTCTTAATTTTGTCTTAAATTGTAAAGTTCGAAATACAGCACATAAATAAAGGCACATTGCAGGTACATTGAATGCAAATGCCTTCTAATCTGCCTGATTAAGAAAACGTTTAGACCAATTTTGCTCCTTAGCTTAGTAAATACATGCTTATTCAAAATTGAGGCTTGTTAAAAGTTAACATAAAAATGATAAACCATTTATTATTTAAGTGGTTGATTGCATAATGACGACCTTTATAAAGTTTTGCGTTTAAGCTGAGCTGAATTTCAGATACATACATATATCTTCAAGATTTTGTAATAGTCTAAAGACAAAATTAATAGTTTATTTTTGTGGAAGTCTAGTAAGCTTTAAAAGATTAGTAAGAGGACTCGTACGTTGAAATACATACAAAAATTGGGGACATTTATTTATATTAATTGACTCGTATGTTGAAATTCGTACAAAAATTGGGGACATTTATATTAATTCGATAGAGTACCTATGTATTTTCAGCAGTACATCCGTTCCGCTTATTAACTAGATCTTAATCAAGGATTTGTAAATAATACTTAAATTGTAGATATTGTTGAGTACATTGTTACAAAAATATGTACGGTCTGTATAATATTATGCAAAGTTCATATATAAATGTAAAACCGATTTCTTCCGAACACTTACAAAGCCAAGTCGAAGCTTACATATACATAAACACAAAACCATCCAAATCAGGTACCCTAGTTATGTCTCAAGAATACTAGATACTTGGGGTTGCCATATCGCGCGATATATTTTGATACTATGTTCGTGAAGTAACAACGGATTTTTTTAAATCGTTTAAAATAATTTATACTTTTAGAATTAGCAGTAGCTAATTGAATGCTAGAATTATGAATGCTAGACATTTTTAACATAAACTCTAGCGATGGGCAATAAGTATCCAGCATACTTGAACTTTCCAAGAAGAGAATAAATAAGGTAAGAGTAGCTATTAATGCTTCTGTGGCATGAACCGTTCAGTCCAAAAGATGTTGGCGAGAATACCACCGAGCATAAGTGAGCAGTAGATAACCACCGCCGCCCACCAGAGGCGTTTCTCCCATTTTCTCTTCTCTAAGTTTCTTAAAACACCAATTCCAACTAGTAAGCCTGAAAAATAGAGTATTTGGTCAAACATGTAGTTTTGAGAAACCTGAAGCAGTCTTCAAAGATTACGGAGTCGTTTAATTATTACTAACCAGACTTAACTTGAGAATTTTTAGAAATTAACACTACTTAAAAATGAGGTTGTGACTTCAGCAAGCCGTGTGAAGGCATAAGAACACGGTTAATTAGTTAATTTAAACTTTGGACTAAAGATACAAATTTAGTATTCGAGAAGGATACAGGGCCAGAATATAAATTTAATATCTTAAATTTCAAAAGAAAAATTAAGTAAGACTTTTTAAACTACATTTTCCCCTAAAACGTAACGTACTATATATAATACCCAACCGCTTCCGACCTGATTAGAGTTTCTTTATTTTCTTTTTTTTTTTGGTAAATAACTCTTCTGAAAAATTGTTTGTATAGGTACATTTTATGTTTTTAAGTACCGGTCACCTCTATAAAATATGATGGAGATCTAGATGTGAGCCTTACCGGCAATAGCACCAGCCAAATGTGCAACGTATCCAATGTTCTGTGCCGTATGTTGCCAGTAGCGGTCATATACCGCTGTGCCGATGTCCACGGCAGCCAGAAGCAAAAAGACCAACAGTTGGATTATCGCGAATTCCATTTCAGACCAGTTCTGGAATCAGTAGGTGTTAGTTTAGACATAATGGTGAAGGAAATTTCGTAAGCATCCTCTTTTTAATAAAGGGGTAAGCAGAGATGTATGACAAAGCGGAAATCGTCGATTGAGGTGGTACCAGAAGCAAACTCTTTCCTGGCCGACTATTGTTTGTTTTCCGTTTTTTTGAAATGGTTAAGGTTTAAGTTATAGTATTGTTATCATTCGGATTTACGGACCGAGGATAAGGCCTCTAGAACATCTCCACCGCGAAACCATACCAGCTAAACGGGCTAAATGAATTCCGCTGTGAAGTGG
The DNA here is from genome assembly GCA_963859945.1 of Euplagia quadripunctaria. Taxonomy (NCBI): domain Eukaryota; kingdom Metazoa; phylum Arthropoda; class Insecta; order Lepidoptera; family Erebidae; genus Euplagia; species Euplagia quadripunctaria. The sequence goes on along the minus strand of OY982579.1, from coordinate 10,859,510 downwards.
ACCGCAACAAAACCGTGGACCAAGGGCGAATGTGTAACCTGCATCTGAGCAGAATGCGCGAAATCATGCGGGAAAGATATAGAATCATAATAAAATCTATAAGTTAGATGAGTTTCCCTCTTTTATTATTATTGTACTGTATTATCAAGGATAAGAAACGCATTCTAAGAAGACTCTAGGATAATTCGATATATCAGTCAGTTAAACTACTCACCATGATTATAGTGGCGATGTGAGCTGCGATTAAAGCGTAAACTCCTCCAGAGGCCCCCGCTAAGTAGACTTTGGGGTCGGTAAGACTGGTCGCAAGAGAACCAGCTGCCACTCCAGCTAAGTAAACTAGAACGACGCGCCACCATCGATGCACCATCTCCAGTGGAACTCCCAGGAAAAGTTGGACTAGCAGATTCACTACTAAATGTACCACACTGAAATGGAAATAAAATCAATTATTTTAATGTTTTTGAAAAGGAATACTGACTTCTATACAAAATGAAATTTCTTTTCGAACTATTTCCATCATCTTATATGGGATGCTTAAAGAAAAATATGTCTCAAAATCTAGTATCTTTGCTTCCAATTTCCTAAACGGATACAGGTACCCATTTATTATTACGTAATGGTCCCAAGAGGGACAGGAGAGGAGAGGGTTAGTTGGTTAAAATCTCTTTATGTGTAAACACTACGTAATATTTTATAAGTCGGAATGTGCGTTTTCTAATGTACAGTGATGAACATTTGAGAACACAGCGGTAGATAAAGCACCCGTGAGATCATCTATATTTTTTTATTAATTTAACCTGTTTCATTTTATTTATATAACGAGTATATTTTAGAAATATTGCCTTAACTGTTTGTTTGCAGACTTACCCGACGTGAACCAGCATATACGTAATAAACCGCCACGCCTCGTGTCTCTTGTGAGGATTGTAGATAAATAGTTTTGCAATCGTTCCATTGGCATCCGTGTGTCCTTTGGCAGCGTCGTAGCAGAACAGGACGATCTCCACCAGGGAGATGAGAATCATACAGATAGCAGGTGGCCAGCAGCTGTACTCTTCTTCGTAGGTACCGTCTGAGTAGGTGAAGATAGTTTTGCTATGGGCTAGGTACGTAACAAACAAGAGGCCAAAGGGGTAGAAGGGATACAGTAGGATACGGTTAAGGGTTATTGAGGTGATTTTGAAAATGGAATATTCGGTGCCATTATATTTACATAAAGGTTTTTTAATTACGTAGCAGTCAAAACATCGAGTTATTTTTGTGTAGACATAAATAGAATTCAACAATGATGTGGTAACAATGCAAAAGAAACAGCACGCAACAGCCGAGTGATAGCCGTTAGATATTGCGATAGCAGTTGCGAGGTGTATTAACCAATTAAGGATATGACTTGTCGTAAAGGCAAAATGGATTTTTTTTGGATTTAATTGGACGTCCACGGGTTTTGTTTGGATAATTGTACAAAAAATATATAAAGAAATGTCCCGGTATTTTTGTAGGATTTTAATAGGAGTGGGCAGGATAGACAAACAAAAACAAAGGAGAAAAAAAAAATAAAAAGTACTTTGTTAGTAAATTAGTATTTGAACTTATTACTAATGTTAGCGACTAAGTGCAGAAAGCTTGTGGCCAGCATGGAAATTATGGTACATTAATAGAAATCTTGCTAACATTAAAATTATCTCTTTTGTCTTGATATTATCTTTGAATTTACTATTGTGACAATATCTAAAGTAGTCCGTAATTTCATTCACTTTAAAACGAAAAAGATAATTTTAATAATAATTGTATACAATCCATTCTAGATTAATCTCATAATCACAAGGAAATATTTATTCCGTATCATTGCTCTATCAACTTAAAATACCTATCAATTGATGCAATTTCTTAGTTGAACATGACACTGGCAGGATAAAAAGTTCCTTTGTGTTTATGAGCTTATATTTAAGCAATAAGCGAACACTATGAGCCTTTACCTTGACTTTACAGATGTTATAGTGATAGTGTTTACATTCAAAGCGAACATTATACTGGTATTAGGTACAAGGGCATTGCACATATGCAGAGTCCTTGTAGTATGCCGGTGTTATGCATGAGTATTAGTGTAAAACATTTCCATGTCGATGAACTGATTATGAGATGATGATTGTTAAAAATAATAATAATAACTTGAGATACTTCATACGCGGCCACCTAATCGCATAGGCAGAGCCTGTACGATGGTAACTAGACAGAAAAATTATCATGCTCATCACTCATCACACAATTATTTGTCCTGAGTGGGAATCAAACCCAGGACCTATGTCAGCAGTCAGGATCACTGACCACTAGACCAACAGGCGCATGTACCAGTATGTACCATAAAGTAATAAATGCTTAATTGCTTAATAATTCAATTGGAAAGACGTGCGATAAACTTGAAGCGTTTCACATTCGAAACCATCCTTATAAGTTAGTATGGACGCATTTGACATAAATATACTATTTTCATTTAATGTCATTAATCTTTTAACATACCACACCAGTCGGTGATCTGTTTTATATACCTCATAGTCCTATGTCGAGAGTTATTAGACACAGTTGAATCCTCAGATTTTTCACTTAAAACGCTGTAGTCACTACTATTTTTGCGTTTACACATTTTAAAAGTACCACATTGTTGACCACAAACACTTTAAATTATAAATTGTACCTAAAAATACATTTTACAAAACAACTAAGCAAGAATAACGTAAGTTTAAAAAAATACATATTTAAATAACATAGTCTGCATACATTTTTTTATTTCCCGATTGCCCGTTCCAACTTTTACGAGAGGCCAACATGCTAAACGTGCACCTGGTTGCGCCGTACGTCACTAACTAGGGAAAATTCTTTAGAGTTGCGACTTTAGTCCATGTTATGCACGGATGATTCGTGACGTCAAGTTTGAATGGGCCAACTATAGTGGTGACAAGTGGACAGTTTAAGTTGATTGTATGCGTCCAGACTTTTTCATAATGATCGTTCATACACTGAATGACTACCGATTGCTAATTTACTTTCTACGTTCTTAATTAACGATGTTCTTTTTTTATTTTTGGTAACACGAGAAGAGGGAGGGGTAGAGGGCGGTTCCATGCAGAAATTAGCTGCGGCATACGTTTTTAATTCGTGCAAATTATTTAAAACATGTGATCGTATGTGGATGTGGTTGAGCCTTAACCTTTTAGATTGAAAAAAAAAATGGTTGCCGTTCATGCACGCCTGAAGGTCTAAACCTTTCTTTTTAATGCTTCCTTTAGTACTAGGTGTTAATTTTAACGTGTGACAATCAAACGCGAACAAAAATAACCAAAACAGGATAACATAAAAAAACCAAGCTCTTAAGGCTCAGAGTATTATATTAAATAGCAGATAACTATAAAAAATTATGGATTTTTTGGAAGAACGACGAGTACCACAGATACAATGTACCTACAACCAAACCTAAAACAAACTATTATATACTCGCTTTTTTATATTTGGACCTCTAGTATTATTTGTATAGGTATAGTTTATATTTGAATATGTAGGTCGGAAGAAGTAATCAAGCATAAAGATTTAGAATATACAAGTTTTCCACCAAGGTTGACCTTATAGCTGAAATAATACTTCTCTACCTACAAGTACCTCTTCGGAGATACACAAGCTTAGTATATAATATAACGACGACGATGACGATTTGCCCTAAGAATTTTTTTATTATCGCATGGAAACTCATCGGGCTAGCGGTAAAGTACTTAGCATGTCGGAATCGAACTGACTAAAACCACACGATGTTCTGTCAAAAGTGTCCCTATTGCCAGGTACAACAGGTATATAATCTAAGAACGACGTCCCCGATAACCCTGGCTGTGCATTAAAAAAAGTAAGAAGAAATATAAAATAATATACTCAAAGAGTTATCGTATAATAATATGCACCTTGTGATATGATATGACTAAAATTTCATCATATAATCATAGTAATCACATGTTTATCATTTTCCTGTTAACAAAAAGAAGTTTACAACATGTAACATTGATTTTGTACTTTTTTTTTTAAATGACTAATGACTGAAACCTCCGTGACTTAAATATAAATGTCTACTGTGGTTTTCCCTTTACTTTATGAGCAGACAATAATGTGATTGTGATTGTATCTAAATGTAATTCAGTTATAAAAACAATTACAGCCAAATAAAATGGCGATGGTTGCTCGAGATATTGTAAGCATCAAATGAAACATACGTACTTATTAATAATTGACCTTCAGATAAACAAATTATTAAGATTCCAGATAAATGCATACACGTATTATCTGCATCCACGACAATCATAGATATTTACAAATGTTTCGGGTAATTTTTTTAAAAAATGTAGTATTATTTCGGTTTTGGCCAGTTCCGGACAAAAAATTATGTTTCGGCCTAAAATCAGCCGAACCTTTGGCTCTAACTCAGTGTTCGGGGATTATCGCGCTCAGTTCGGGTAAGTTTCTGCTCCGTTGTTGTCAGGTTTTTTTCGCCGGCCAGTGTTATTTGGCCGTTATTCACTATAGAGTAAGTTCCCAAAAAATACCCGGCCCAAGCTAGCAGGTATGCATACCTTTAGAGTCTCTACTAATACCATCGACTTATTTTGTTCTTCAGAAAATGGATCCCTGGGATCTTGGTCTCCTAGGATTTATGTATGATGACAATATTAGTAATTAATCTACAGATAAATACGTAAATGCAAAACAGGCCAGTACATTTTTCTCCTCTATTTGTCAACCAATTTTCTTATTTTTTACTAAGAAGGTATATGTGTTTTTTGAAGTGAAAACTTCTTTAGGCACTTTTGGTATGGGAAAAAGTACTGAAATCGCGTGACCGTCACGCTTAGATACATATATACAGATGTGTGTGTTTTCACTTCTGACGTGCAGTCGTACGACTGACAGTTTTTTTTATTGTTTCGGGACTTTAGATCCAAACTACATAAGTACAGCTCGTATTTTGGGTTTTAGAACAAGGAGAAATGTACTTAGATACGGGATCAGTTTTAGAAAATATCATCAAAATTCAATGTCCCATAGACCACAGATAGATAGATGGTTAGTATCACTTTCCTTAAAGACACTGACTGTTTGTCCTAAATGTCCTAAACATGTTTTGGGAATTTGAAGGACTATGACTATAGTTATCAACACTTTGGCAATCCCCTTTATAAAACAATGACTCATTTTAAATGATTCAGCCTACTAACCTTATCATTTTTATGACGTTCAGTTAAAAAATATTACTGTATATTGTATATGTAATTTTAAACAAGACCTTGAAATCGCGTAACGTGGACTGTCACAAAGTTATCCTTCATAATAAGACACCCACTTAAGTTTGAATGCGTCTTTTTATGCTGTGACAGTTTTCCTGCAGGCGTTATTGTATTTATATTAGTGTCCGATCGAAACTGAATTTAAAGTCGAAACCGTAATGGAACCTTCGGCCTCGGTCTGACCGAAACCGGTAGTAGGCTTAGACGTTGGACTTACGATCGCGTGGTTGCGGGTTCGAACCACACCTAATAGGTACACCACCGACGGGAACCCACTTCTATGCAAGCATTTAGCTTAGTTGGAGGTGTTAACAAGAAATCCTCTTATGTGCGAACCAGTTTGTTAAAAAAAACTAAAGAAATATAATCCTTACTAATATTATAAATGCGAAAGTAACTCTATTTGTCTGTCTGTCTGTCTGTCTGTCTGTCTGTCGCCCTTTCACGCCAAAACTACAGAACTGATTTAAATGAAATTTGGTACACAGATAGTCTAGAGCTTGAGAAAGGCTACTTTTTAATGCAAAAAAGGGGTGTAAGGGGTTGAAAGGTGGGGATGAAAAGTTGTGAAAATATTTAGAACTAGAAGCTTGAAACTCATTTTTAGGCTGTTCATTCGATATACATCCACTATTCCACGCGGACGAAGTCGCGGGCAGAGCTAGTAAATAATAATATGTTAGATACTCTTGTCAGTGAACTCTTATCAAAAATTAAAGGACTCCTTTAACAATTGTGGCGGTAAGACCCATCGTGGAGTAGGTATTGGCTGGAGGAGGAGATATGGCTACCTTTCCAGCCGTAGGTACTTTTATGACACTGCTGTTTCGGGAAGAACCTGTGTCGCACAGGCCGGAAGCCAACGCCCGCGTGCCGCCAATGGGAAAGCCACAGCGAAAGCGCCATACTCCATACGTCCTTAGAGTGCCCAGGTTGTCTAATCCAACGCAAACCTAGTGGCCATCGTTCGGTGTGGTTTCTTTCTCTCTTGAGACTTTGATTCTCTCCATGGCCGATAGGGGAGATGGAGAATTGGAGAATTCTGCCGGTTCATTTTGTGAGGAGGTGATGAGCACCAAAGAGCCGGAGGAAAGTGAGTGAATTAGCATCAGTCTCTTTAGAAGTCGATTCGATTCCCGGTCAGTGCAAGTATTTATGCATGAGTATATCTATTTGCTTATGTCGGCCTGTTTAAAATGATTATTAAAAGTAAACTATTTGATTTGTTATTAATAAAATGTTATTATTCAACAGACAAATTTCTTAATGATGAAAATATTTTGTAAAATAATCATAAATTTAAAATACCCCCCGACTCGAATATCCCTTCAACGATTAGAAAAGAGCTGATGATCTTCGAACGGCTGAACAGACTTTCTTGAATTATATCTAAGAACACTCTCGATCAAGTCACCTTTCAAACAAAAAAATTGGTTGCCTGTAAAGTCGGTATACGGGCGAAAGTTTTACGTGACAACGACTTTGAGTGGTAAAATAATTTTAATGTGAATATTCATTCGTATAGTAGGAAGAAGGATGAAATAATAGTAACAATTTAAAACATTTATTTTTACAAAGAATTATATTTAAAACATTTTATGTCTGTCTCTCTCGCTCTTAGGCGGGCTAACCATGCCCGAGTGGAAGGGACGCGTGCCTCTCACTCGCTCTCATTGTGAGCGCATAACGTGAGCGGAGCGTAACGCAGTTTCTTGAAGTGTCACCCGGCAAACCAATTTATAAGACGTTGTCACGTCAAAAAAAAACGCACTTAAATCGGTCCATTCCTTTAGGAGCTACGATGCCACAGGCAGACACACAGACACGTTAAACCTATAAACCTGTTTGTAACCTTTTTGCGTCGGGTCATTATGAGAATGTAAGAATATGAAACAGAAAATATTTGTAGACCAGAAATGGTAGAATATAAACTATATTCTGACAAATAAATTTATCTTTATCTTTATTCTGATTGAGCACCTAAGCGCTAACCTGTACGGGAATTTCAAAGTGGTCATAAAATACTCATTAGTTCATTACCTACATAGATAAAAATAACCAGTTTGACATTGTTAATCATTTTGGTTACCTAATTATTTATTTAATATAACTTGCATCGATTACATGCCATAACGTTTTTCTAATTACCGGACCAATTTTAATATGGTCTATAAACAAGTTCCTAGTTCATTAATTTAGTTATAACCAGTTTAAGATAAACGGTACCTTGCTTCCCGCTGTTTACCAACGGTTCGTTTTTTTATTTGATTTGTGGGTTGTATTGACGATTTTTAGTCAGAATAATAAAAATAAAATAAACTTTTTTTATCTACCTCCTACCGATAATATGGTTGGATTTCGATTAGTTGGCGTGTTAATTAGTTATACATATTTATTTTGTAATAAACTTGAGGTATATTTATAGACTTAAATATATATTTATGATATGTTAGATAGATTCGTATAATGTACAGATATTGTAATAATTAATAGGTTAAGAGAAAACTTTGTATCCCTTTGCGCGCACGGAGGAATGTCATATTTGTTTTTTTTTTATACTACGTCGTCGTACTTAGGTTACCTTAGCCTATGAACGCTTGCAATTCCAGAGGACTCGCATGCGTGTTGCCGACCCTTTAAAAACCTATACACTGTTTTCTTGAAGAACCCCATACTGTAGTCCCTCGGGAAAACCTTGATAGGGAGCTCATTCCACAGCCGGAGTGTTCGCGGGAGCAAATTCCTCTATAACCGTACCGTGCCCGACCATTTAGGTTCCAATGTGTGAGGATGAATGCTCTGCCGGTGGCGAGCGGTACGGTGGTAGAATGCATGCGGCCGTGGGCACCATGTCAAACAGTTCCTCAGAGCACAACCCATTATACAAGCGGTAGAACACACACAAGGAGGCAAAGTCTCTCCTGGGCTTCAGGGTTCAATACCGCTTGTGTGTTTCGATTCGTCGATGATTCTCACAGCACGTCTTTGGACCGAGTCAAGAAGCCCAAGCTGGTATCCAGGTGCTCCTGCCAAGAGATGACAGCAGTACTCCATATAGGGACAGAATTGTGACTAGTATAATATAAGTCTTTGCCCCAGGGTGAAGTACTGCTACGCTCTATTAAGCACTCCAAGCTTTTTGGATGCCAACTTGGCCTTGCCTTCAAGGTGATTACGAAACTGGACGTCGCTAGAAATGTCGACACCAAGCATCCCAATACTCTGCGATATTGAGGGCTGTGTCTTGGAACTTTGCAGTCACAGTGAATCGGGGTTTTTTGGAGGTGAACGCGCATACTAGCGTTATCGTGGGGTTGAACCAGAGCAGATTTTTCTGACCCCATTCAGAGACCCTGACTAGAGTGCTCTCGATCTTGAGCACAAGTTGTTCGGGACTCTCTAACACACTAGAACGATGAATGTTGGCACGGCCCGTGTAATAAGCATGCCTGGTGCTGTCATCTGCATAGCAATGGATGTCACCAATAGACAACATGTCATTGACATGCAGCAGGAACAGCGTTGGGGATAGCACAGAACCTTGTGGGACGCCGGCTTTAATGTCCATGCTTTTAGAGCAGCTTCCGTCTATTACGGCTCTTATCCATCTGCTGCTATCAGACGCTTCGCGCCCGGGCTAGTGGTGTGACGTTTCAGGTGTAAACGGGAAATGCTAAAAGTATGTTTTAGAAATGCAAAGAAGGCATGATGATGATGAAGAATATTTTTTGATAGCTTCAATTTTTAAAGTATCATAATAAAACTGTAACAAACGACAAAAGTTAATTATATTTTAAATATTATCTTGCGTATCTGTCCTCTTCACTCTCGCGAGCGTGCGTGTGGAATACATACCACGATGCTAATACACTCCGTTCTGGTAAGTAATAAACTACAGACGCTTTACATTGCAGTTTTTGTATCAAGATATTACAACAAGTACTCACAGAAACATTAATATTGTATGGTCTGGTTTATTGTTCCGACATAATGTGGACCTATCGAGTGCCACTATTTGACGCGATTTTAGTAGGAGATCGTGTGTGTATCTATGGTATATTTGATCTAAATTTGTTACTATTTACACGATTATTAACCGTTATCATTACATTAGGAATAGCCAGCGTCAAAACTTGAAACACAAGTATAATAACCGCAGGAAATTGGAAAATTATATAATAATACGTAGGTACTTCTGTAAAAAACGAGAATGATTGCAGTATTGTTTAGTTGTAGTATAACCGACTTTAATGCGCCTTAATGATGTGACGACATGATAAATCTACATTACCATTTTTACCACGTTTAGGTTTTTTAAATTATATGTACATATCCATATACATAGATGAATAAAATACGGTACGATTTTTAAAATTGAGAACAAAAAACCCCTAGAATAAAGTTTTCCTAGTTTTATTCTCTTTTATTTTGCGTTATTTTTTTTCATAATTTGTTAAGCTAGAACTTTATTTGCGCTCAGCGAAGTAGTTTTGTTGGAAATTAAAAGACAAAAAAAACACGCGGTAATCCATCCGTTGCCATCCAGCCATTGCCGTAGGTTAGGTACCTGGGCGGCCAAGCTCTGCTCAGCATTTTTTTTTTTCAGAAAATTAAAACCTAAATACAAAATTTGATCCATAATTAGAGCCATTTGCGATATACACGAAATAAATGTATATATACAAGAATTGCATGTTTACAGTTATTAGATAGGTTAGGTATATTTGTAATAGATAATAATTGATGAATGAAATAAGTCATTAATAGAACGAGATCCCGCTGCAAGATTGCTACGTTCATCGGGTAGTGATCTTAGACTATAATACCCCAATAGTAATCTTCTCTGCCTAATCATACTTATTATGATTTGGCTAATTTCTTATCTTTGAAAACCGAAAAAAAGATTAATTTCTTTTCGCGGAAATAGAAAGATTTCGTTATTCTGTAATTCTGTGTGAATAGCAAGGAAGACAATATCCATTATTATAAAATCACTTACGAACATACGTAACACTGATCTGTAACATAGAAACTGAAAGTGCGGTAATAAAGTGAATATCCTCCTGCCGTGGAATTTAGCCGAACAATGAAATGTCCTACTTCATAATATAAATTTTATGCAATTACCGGTATGAGCATTACTTCCTTAAGTAATGTTAAGTAGGTTGGACTTGAAATGTTTTAACATTTGATGTTTTGGAAAAAAGACTTTTAGCTTTTTATTTTTCAAAGCCTACCATCCAACGGTTGCAAAAATAACAGAAACTAGAGCTACTTAACAAGCCGTAAAGTGTGTGACAAAAGAAAAAATATATAAACTGGGTCGTTTTCCTATGCACTCGTTGATTGTTACGCAGGGTCGACATGAGCGCCAAAATGAGTAAGCACTTTTAAAACGTGAGTAAAATTTAACCCTTATTCCATTACAATAGAGATGAAAATCGTACGCCGTTGTGTTTTCGAAGATACGCGCGACGTCGCGAGCGCGAGCATGCTTTCGCGGCGTCCCACGTATACTATGAACAATCGCGTTCTTCTTCTGCAGTCTGCTAATAGGCAATAACTACAAAATCCCAATCCGACATTATTTTTAAAGACAACTAATATTCGTTTATATTATCTGAATTGTAGGCGACTGCTCAGCATGTGCACGTAATACGCTAGGTGTGAGTGGCGACAAAGAACATGTTCGAGCATGTTTGGGCATTTATCCGCTCTATCTGAGTTGACCCTTGCTGTTTAGAATCACAGCTATGTTGTCTCGTACAAGCAAACTAGCAACTTTATAAGTTTTTTTTTAGCATGTACTTACCTAAAACTGAAATTGTCCTTGTAGTGAAATATTTCACAAAAACACTATTTAGGATAAGACAATTGCAATAAATAATTGTTAAGATATGGCGTTTAATATAGCAGTAAATGTAAAATTATCAGTAATTTTACAACAACAAAAAAACTATCAATATTGGAGTGTTTATTTTTTTAATGTTTTGTATGTTGTTCGCAGGTGGTTGTTTTTTTGTTAATATATAATATTATGAGTATTATTTTATTGCATCTTCCCTTAGCTAGGGTATACAACTACAAGATTTTAGAGGTTTAGCATGGGTCCAAAATTAACAATTTCAAATACGATGGGGCCTTGTTTGACAAAAGTATGCAACACAATTTTAATCAGGAACGAAATGTTAATGCATAAAGCGGAATTTTGCATAAACTAACAGTAACAACCTTAAAATTATGACATAGGTACCTGGTTATACGCTTATTAACGAAAGCTGGCACCACTTTGAGTTTGCTATGTTCCAGAAGTAGGTAATATACAGAAAAATCGTTCCGAAATCATACTCAATTGAAACTCGTGTAATTTTTTTGCATTCCTTAGAATGCATAGAAAGATATCCCACTAATATTGTAAATGTGAAAGTTTGGATGGATGGATGGATGGATGGATGGATGGATGTTTGTTACCCTTTCACGCAAAAACTACTGAACCGACTGCGATAAAACTTGGTATGTAGATAGCTGGAAACCTGGATTAACGCTTAGGCTACTTTTTATCCCGATATTCCCAGGGGATCAGGACTTACGCGGGTGAAACCGCGGGTCGCTGCTAGTTTAGTTTTAAATGTATTATACCGTACAAAGTATTGATATGTTCATAAATTGATATTTATCTCCTCTTAGTTCATCCAGATCGACAAACCTGCTTAATGTGATCGGTAAATAAAGCGATATTTATATAGTTAAATATTAGATGTAATAGACGTATTATTTAAAGACCTACAAACAAAAAGATAACGACATAACAAATGTAATAACTATATGATTATTATATACTATATGATAAGATAATGATTGGATTGTATACCCCAGTCGCAAGGAGTGAACAATAAAAGGCACACCTCAAAATCTCTAAAATAGTGACTTATTACCTTCATACACGAGTGCAATTAAAACCACATAAAGCCCTTTGGATAGGGTTTCATGTGTTTGTACCTAACGTTAAAATGATCTATCATGTGTTGTAAATTATTTCATTCTAATGCTTCTGATATTCTAGTAAAATAACGATAGTGCTTTGACTTGGTACACAGATTATGTAATTTATTTTTACTTGTATATTTAGGTAGAAACTAGACTAGACTTAGGTAGAAAAAGTTTCTGTATTTCGAATTTATCGAAATTAACAGGTAAACAAAACGTATTCAGAAAATTTATTGTTTACCATTCAGTCTTATAATACCAGAACAAAGTAATACCAAAACCCACGCACCCTATTCCAATACATAAATATTTACAATGTTCTTTGCATGTTTAAATGAACTTCGAGTAAACGAAAATGCGAAACGTGACCACAATGTCAATCTAGTTTTTGGTAGGATGTAAACAGAGTCTTGTTTCTGGGCCAATAATGATTTTGGGCACAAGATAACTGATGCGCCATTTCCACTAGCTTACATCTCTTAACATCTAAACAAGCCTAGTGGTTAGTGACCCTGACTGCTATGCCTTAGGCCGTGGGTTCGATTCCCACCCGAGTCTGGGTGTTCTTTGTGTCCGTTCTTTGTATGTTTGTAAAGTCCCCCGCGACACAGGAATAATTCCTAATGCGGGAGTTGCCTTTTTCAAAAAAAATAAAAAAGAAACATCAAGGTGGTTTTAGTCGATTAAAATTACTGTACGCTGTAAGTTAACATAATCATTATGACTTTTTATGAACTTATTACTAAAAGTTACTTTTTACTAAAAGGACGCATTGCTTATATAATTTAGTGTGCTCTACGCCCTTTCAGCCCCGAGAAATCTATGTGTGCCGGGTTTCATGGGCCAATCGAACTTTTTGATCGACTTGAACTGAAATTTATCAGACGGATAAGAGTTCCCAAGGTTGAGGTGTCACTGTAAATATTTACAACGATTACACACTATGTATATAGGACGAATACACGTATACCTACTTATCAGTCAGCGATAACTGGTATGGCATGATAATGCAAGTGGCATAAATGTCGATATTAAGTGATACGCATTAAGTCATAGGCGTCGACAGTTTAGATATTTTTCGAAGGAGATAGTCCTAGAAGATCCTAGAAGATCTTCTACGAACCCTTGTAAACTAATGATTAACCAGGCCTGCAATGGATTTCCCCTCTCCAATTTGACGATTGATTTTGATAGATTTTGTGACGTTGACTACCAAAACCATACAAAAAAAAAATCCAACACGTCAAGATTTTAGTAGGTACGTTCAGTTTAATTCACTAACCTAGTCAAGAAGAGATAATTATTGTTTGTTGTTTAATTCACCAAAAAATCGTTTTATGGTTGAAATAGCGAATAAACTCTTTCTAACGTATAGTTAGTTCAGTAGTTTAGTTAATTAATAAAATAAATTGATTAACTAAGTGACATACCTCGATTGTGCCACAAATGGTTAAGTTTGGGGTCATTTGCTAATGAGCTCATTTACTATGGGAAACTATTTATTTTTCCTCGAATTCATTTTTAATCGTTAGAAGAGGGTAAATAAGGGTAATTTTTTTTTTTCGATAAATACGGATATCATTTTTTTTCAGAAGGTGCTTCCGAACAATTCGTAACGTGAACTTAAAAGATGTTGTGGCGAAAATATTTGAATTCACCGGACAATTTTTGTTATATTTGTGGACAGATCATGTTGACGAAACAGCAGCAAAACAATGCGACCGAATGCGTGAAAAATGTTTAAGTATACCTAACATTTATTTCGACCTGACATAACAAAATTTATACAAGACAAATTTCTATGAAAAATTAAGAGGTCCGCTCAAGGCGTGATGTGCGCGACTCTATGGTTTGGCTATTAGAGATTGTCCATTAATCACGTAATCACGGCTTGAATGGAGGGAGGGGGTTCATAAAAACTCACGAAATATCACAATGGGGGAGGGTGGGTGTAGTGAGATATCACGTGTATTTATTTTCTCGTAGAAAGGGCTAATATATCCGTATTTAAAGATATTCTGAAATTTTTAAATATATTTTAAACTAAAAAATACTTGCTAAAGAACATCACGTAATTAATGAACGACCCCTTAGACATTATGAGTTCAATCAAAATCATAGCACATCTCTCGCGCAGTGCTTAGACACATAATAAGCTGCACGTGCGACCGCTGTTATGAGAACTTTATCAATTTGTTGCAAGTGTTGCAACAGTTGCGTAATTTACATGTCTTGTCTTGTTAAGGTAAGCAATCCGTTATACTATTAATTAATCTGTTACCGTACCTACTTATAATATTATCTTCATGCAGGCGTCCTGTTAGTCTTCTACTCCTCAGACTAATAAAAAAATAGAAAACAACGATACCCGCAAAAGCCTGACTAGAATGCGTGTATTGAGTAACGATCCGGATAGCAATGCCTAAAATACATTACCTAATGAATAAATTTTACCGGAAAATTACTCTAATTTATAGTTCAAATAATAAGCATAATTATACGTTTCCTTATTATACATAAAACTTTATTAGTAGCACTTTCCATAATATGGTTTCCTTTTACCTTTTAGTAGTTTTCAGACATTTCAAGTAGATAAAATTACTACTTTTAAAAGTTTAACTAAATACTTAATCAATGGCACTATTAAATCAGAAGAGCTATTACGAGGTTACGAGAGTAATCTCTAGAAAAAAAATAACTTAAAGAATGTCAGTTTTGTCGAACATGGATCACTTTAATCAAGTATATTGAGAGAACTTTCAGGACTGTTACGAAGATGGCTTGGTGGTGGCAAGGTCGGACCGTCATAGAAGGTTCACAGACGGCGACGCATGGAGGAGATAGTTAAGTTGTTTGGAGCTACAGCGATTCGTTAGATTCGATTCGATTCGATAAAAATATCAAAAAAAATACAGGACTTACTTATGAGGTTTTTCAGAATTCGAGTACATATAGGAGCGAGTAATTGATGGAGAAACCGTCACGTCTCTACGTGTAAAATTAGGTACCGTGGTCTAAACTAATAAGTATTCTGTACCATAGTGGTGTAACATTTTCCTTTGTATGTGGTATCTTAAAATTGTGGTGCATCAAGTCAAGGTTTTGCATAATTATTGTTTAGGTCAACACGTGGAGTATGTCACGTATTGTGATAACAGCTATAAACAATAATGAAGCATGTTGTATTGTTTTGTTAAAATAACAAGAAGCCATTATCCTTGCGTAGCGCGCCTTGGCGGTGGTTGCACAATCTATAGGTATGTATTCGTACAAAAACTTATTTACTCACTTTTTGTGTTAATCGACGAAAAAGAAAGAGGAGGCTCTCAATTCAACCGTATATATATTTTTTTATGTATGTTCAGCCCTCACTCCGTCATTTACGAACCGATTTTGATGATTCTTTTTTGTTAGATAGGGTATCAAGGGTGATCCCATGTCAAGGAAGTCAGAATCTGATAACGGGATCCTGATAAAATTGAAAGAAACCCTCGAAAATTGTTGGCACGAATAGTGTTTCCGTTAGTTTTCATCACTTAATCAGGTATTTGCCTTTAGGAATCATCACATCATGAAGATGAGTTGATGATGGAAATCATACCTTTCCTACACAATTAGAAGTTAGATTTAAAAACGGTGGTTTTAGTGGCAGAAACCACTTAATTAGACTTGCAACGAATAGTGTATTCGGCCACATGCCGGTATGTTATTGAAAGAATAAAAAAATAAGAGTACAAAAAAATAAAATAAAATGATCTAATCGTATTCTTTATGCAATTATCAGAGTACAACAAATAAAGTATAAATATAATATATACATACTCTCACGCCTTATTGCTGTCATCAGACCTTTCTTAGCCCTTCTTCAGTATACTGCCTATCTGGACAGTATACGTCATTCGAGACCTACCCGCACCGACTCATTCACAGGAGACACTAACAAAAACACCGTAGTATTCGGTATTCGGCGGAATAGTACCTTGATATTTGGTATTTTGCCGAATAGTAAGAAAGTAGCCGAATAGGTCGAACACTAAATATTTTTCGAATATTCGTTGCAAGCCTTCTTAATTTGCTTTGAAGAAAATACATTTGATAGCGTTTTAAAGTATTTAGTATTAAATGTATTAAAATATAGTAGTTCCGTGTTCGTTAACATAAAATAAAGGTGCTTAATAGGAATTTATAAGTACTTTAAAGTTTAGATATGTCATATATTATCAGATAGACTTTACACATACATATATTAAACATGTACATAAAATGAACCCCATGAATTTTGGAATGAATTCTAAATGTATCTGACATTTAACAGAACAATATTGCAGCTGATAACACCCACAGTTTAAACATACATACATGCGTTATTAGAAACAAATATCAGTAAAAAAATATTTAAATCAACGTAAAATTCGCCGATCCATTGTAGTAAAGTCATCGTAAAACCAACATTCCTTTTCTGAATAACAAACCGTTACTACAATGAATAGGCGAATTTAACCTTGACTTAAATATTTTTTTATGGTTTTACTCATAAAAATCAGTAAAAAAATATTTATACTGATCGCAATACACAATTCCACAAAGAATATCTTCTTTGTGGAATTGTGGATCAATCGATAAGAATAAAAACATTTTTTTTCATCAGTGTTATAAAAACACAGAGAATCAAACACATGTACGTTTAAACTCCAAAATGACAAGACGAATGAGATATGACAACAATTTTAAGAAAAAAAAAACAAAAGTACCATGATCAGTTCTCGACACAGACCGGAAACCTGTCCACCTGTCTGAGGTAAAAATTAGTTATTAATAACAATTATAATACAGCCGGTTAGCAAAGTTATTGTTTGCTGAAAGAGAGTAAAGAGACATGGATATAATTTCACAGCATATAAATATGCATCAATGTACAATGAGTTTTACCAATTTATATTTAAATAATACCGAAGGTTTGGCTAACATTTAATAAAATAAACACCAAATTTATTAAAGTATTTGGGAAAACGCAAAAATTTATAGATAAAATTCTCGTATTACTTTTTAACTCAAACGAAATACAATAGGAAAGTCGATGGTTGGGGTAAAAAATGTATGTACCTAGTACCTACTCAGATTTTAAGAACTCCTTATGCGCATACATTTAGGGGGTGCATTATAATATCAGATAAAACTGCAATAATTCACTGCTAGGAGCGTCACAATATTGAGATATTTAATTGGGTGTCTTACATGTTGTTAAATATTTTAAGATTCTGTAACCTGTTGTAACCGTTTCTTCATTTAAAACAACAACAATATTCCTGACGTCAAAGGCTACCTTTAATTTTAGTGCCAAGTTCAATATATAATAATAATATTGCAGCAATAAAAATCTAAGGAATCGATTTACTGCAGCCAAAAACATTGAAATTATGTCGGAAAGAAAATTTTTGAATAATAAATGAAATGCAAAAATGGAGCCTTCTAAGTAGCTTTTTACATAGTCGACTATTATCTTCGATTAGTTTTTCTGAAATGCTGAAAGGTTTTCCGAAGTGATCTCTTTGAAACTAGAAGCTGGGACCCAAGAAAACAAAAAAATTCACTAAACAGGCATATTAGTGCAAATTTATTTATTCTATCATGCTGCCTTTACTATCATACAAGTGCTTAGGCCATTAGCTTGAAGATAATACAACGCAGGTGTTGAAGTACTGTTATGGAGACGAGTGCTAACAAGTGAAATCTAGGTCAACAACTTTGATGATATATAATCAAAGGTCAAAAATTGTGTGAGTGCACATGTCATAGCGTCGAACTTTATATTAAATGAACGCTTTATTTACAAATTTGTGCTAAAATCTTTTGATAAATCCATGGATTCCAGTTATCGATAATATGTATTAACAGTTTATGGTGTAGTGAGAAGCATGCAAGCCAAAAAAACTCAGCGTATAACTACTATAGCTAAGTATTAATTTAACTGTGCACGACTATAGATTTTTAGGGTTAGTTTAATTTTAAGCTCGATTTTTTTGCGATTTACTAAAAAACTACAGTTTGAAAAAATTAATCAAAAAATAAATATTGTGTGGTATAAAAATACGTATAAAAACTATTAGAAATCTACATAATTTACATTGAACATCATACACCTACGTTGTACTAGTATTTATGATTCAATATTTACATAGCCTTATTTGTATAGTTTGTACAGTAAGCTTTCAACGGCGGCACGACATGCTTCTACGTGGAAAACGATCGAGGAGCGATCCATAACATATATTATGGACAACGGACTTACCTGTTGTGTCAACAGGTCTTCGCTGCGGTATGATAGAGTGAACATATCTGGCTACAAAGTGACCAAACACCGCCTTGAGATCAGGGTTATGCATCATATCAACAAACTCTTTGAAGTCCAGATATCCTGAATTGTCTCTGTCAGCCAATTTCATGATCTTGTCTACTAGGTTGTCGGGAAGATCGTGGTCGTACTCCCTCGACTCGATGATGCCTTTGAGCTCCACATAAGAGATGCGGCCATCGTTGTCTCTATCGTACTGTAAAGAGGAGAAATGAAACGTTTAGAATGTTATAGAAATGACGTCAGTAAACAGTAAAAACAGATTTTCAAACATTGTAGAACATAGAAGTTGTAGGGTGTGTATGTGTGTGCGTTTACCGATACAGGGAAATAATTTCACCTACGTCGGAAAATTAAATGACAGCAATTTGCCATTGTATCTGGGGGCACGGTAGTGACCCCGCCAAGACGAGCCAAGCGAAGCGCAACTCTACACCTTAGTCAAAATATGTGTTCTGGCCGTTTCGTTACTACAAGAACTATTGTATAACAGAAAAGTAAAGAACAGTGAATAAATTTTTCACCTTACGCCCATGTGACGGTGGCGAAACGGCCAGACCACATATTTTGACTAAGGTGTAGACTTTGTGAAGTTAGGGCTTGTAGAGTTAGGGTGTGTAGAGTTAGAAGCTTGGCTCTACATGAGATCCGATAACTTTTTGACACTGCGAACCATATGGTCTCGTCTTGGCAACATTTTACATGAAAATGTTTTTGGTGGTTTAGTTAATGGTATTTGTTAAGGACGTGGATTAATTTAATCCCGGTTAGTCAAAATTAAAATAAAAAAAAATGTGTTGACTCTTAATGACTTGTGTATTGGTCAGTAGCAAAGTGCAGAGAGCTTTGTAAGTTCTTAAATGACCTTAAAAGGGACGTTAATGTCCTATTTGAATTATCGTGAGCCTATTTGCGGCGTCGCTTCCCTGTGGATTGCTCGTAATATTATAGCAGGCGTGAACAGTATTTATTTTCAAAGCAATTTATTTTCAAAGCAATTCACTTTTGTGAAGTTGTGTACTGAATTCTTTATTATGACAGATGTTAGGCATATTTTTATATCCACAATAACCAAATCGATAATCCAATACGTGCTTGTGTTATTACAAATATCTATTTGTAGAACTAAATAACGGTATACTGCTAGTGTTGTAAGTAAACGAAATGAATGTTGATAATAATTATTGAGGCCAAGTAGAAAATATGGAGCTCAAATAAGACCAGTTTCTAACTAATAACAGTAAGTATGTTTTCCGACAGTCACATTACTCGAGAAAAATCTTTGACTATGTGAATATAGAAGTTTCTCGTCAACCTTTGAAGAATTTCAAATGTCAAGCTGGACACTGAGCGTAAATTGATTCAAATTGGTGTGGGAGGCGCCATACTAATAATAGGTACGCCATACTCATAACGTTCTCTTTGGTTTGCTTTTTAGCATATTTAGATTTTGTTAGTTCTGCGACATTATTTCTTCCGTTTCCTATCGCCTTTGACACTACTTTAGAAGATAAAAAGAAAAACATAGAATGTCTGTGTATCAACAGTTACAAATTTGGAAGTAAGCATCAATTTCCCTTTCTAACTCAATCGAAAACCTGTATGATATCCTGCTTGCCCTTTACCTTCACCAGTTACAATAATTGACAATCCCTAGGGGTTGGAGAGTGCTTTGCAGTATTTAAATGTGTGCTGAGCAGCGCCAGCCACTTTGATGTTAAAATTCCTCTGGGGGCTTGTTACGGAATGGATCGCACGTGATGTTTGGAACGAAATAACAATAGTGTCACTCACTTCTCTGGTCAACTATCTACTTTTCCTTAGAGAATTCGGTATTGGAATTGATTCAGTAGTTACCAAACACATTACGAACAAAGTAATTTTATCGCGGATGCAGAATGTTTTCAGTAATTTATTTGTCGTTGTGCACTTATTCTTTTTATATTATTTTTCGATGTACGTCTACCGATTAATCGGGGGACATATATAAAACAAATTATTATTCTCTTTGTTGCAATCGGCAAACTAGCGACGCGTTCACAAACGAATATGGTGTGATCTTAAGGAGATAAACAAAATGACGAAAATGACGTGACGTGAAGTCTCATTTAAGATATTGTCTACTGATAATTTCATTTATCAGGTCAGGGATCGATAAAAAATGCAAAAAAAAATAATTAAGAGTACTAGCATCATAAGTTACACGTTACTAATATTCTTGCTAGAGGTTTAGCTTTATTTGTCAGAATACTATTCACGTATATAGTGTAATATTAATCCTTAGACTGTAGGTAAAGCTTATAAAGTTACTGACACCTTGATAGAAGAAAGAAAATAGTTTTTAAAGACCTTCCGGGGCTTCAAATATCCAATTGATACTACCTAATGTTTGCAACGGTTTTTCTGTCAAAAAGCTTGGTGGACGTAAAACTACTATCACCAACTTATTGGAAGAATATTATAAGACGCATAGGTTACAACTAACCAACACGAATTTTTTTACACGCTTTATATTAGCTTCACTTGTATGTTTGTAACCGACTCCTTTCGGCGCGATTTTGAACCACTTTAAACGGCCAGATTTCATTCAAATTTTGCACACGTGTCAAAGACCGATGACAATGCAATAATTCAATTAATTTTTTTATTTTTTTAGTTGAATTTTCTATAAAAGCGTGTTTTTTAGTTTTTTAAACTATAATTATTGTACATATATTGTTTAATAAAACCGTCTGTAATTTGTCTTCATTGCCAGTTTGGAAAATTAGTAAATTATTACATAGGTACATGACATATCTTCTCAAAATTCTTTATTGTCTATTTTTATTGATATCTCATCTCATTGGATCGCATCGGTGACATTAGGAAATGTGTTGGTGCCAATTAGTCTAGATTGGTACGATTACATAATTACAAAAAATAATGACATTAGCGAAATGTTTATACACTGCGTTTGTTCACATTATTTTAATTACTTATAATTAATATTAAATTTGATTTTAACTATCAGTAGACATCACGAGTCTTGCATTTATCAATATTATCATTTCATATCAAAATACTTAATTACATGTTCATTGTTAAATAATACATTAATCAATTATGTAACAGAAGTTATTATGATTTAAATACAAAAATAATTGTAGAAAGCATAAAAATGAAATACAAACACTTAGATTCATCACGGTTACTTACTACATAAGTAAAAAATACTCAATCATTAATATCCGGATATGCAATTTTTACGAGAAAAGTTATAAATATCCCTGTTGCCAATTTTTTTTAGTAAATATCGTAAGTTAATTACATAAAGTTATGTGTATTTATAAGATATAAAAAGTACATTTAAAGACATTGACATTTGACCTACCATCAAAGCAGTTTCAAGGATTCTCAAATTGTGTGTACTTTATTTAGTTTTCAGCACGCGTCGATCAGATTTCTGTTGTTATTGAATAAGTTGACCTCCTTACTCGGATGTTAAAAACAACAATTCGGTTTTAGAAAGTGTTAGTTCTTGGACTTTTAAAAAGACTCAAGTACCTTTATTGGGTAACAGACTGTTTTCGTTTCTATGTACCGTCTCAGAGTCATCTTATTTTTCATTGTCGCTCAATGGCATGGCTAATGGCTAATGGCCTTGAATTGACAATGGTCTAGCATTTTTTTTCTTTTCAATTTTTTTTTCTAATTCTTGTAATGTTATTAAAAAAATAAAAATTCAGTTTAGAAGAACTAAAAAATAGATAGATAGATTACACTTTATTTGTACACATATACATACATTTGTCATACAGATTATGTACAAAGGGCGGCCTTATTGCAAAATGCAATCTCTTCTAGGCAACCTTAGGATGGATCAATTTGTTTCGAAGAGACAGTTGTAGTAGCTAAATAGTAAAAAAAAAGTTAAGCTCTTTGGGTTCTGTAATCTTTACTAATATTGTAAAGCTGAAGAGTTTGTTTGTTTGGTTGAACGCTCTAATCTCAAGAACTACTGGTTCGAATTGAAAAATTATTTTAGTGTTGGATGGCCCATTTATCGAGGAAGGCCATAGGCTATAATATCACGCTACGATCAATAGGAGGGGAGCAGTGACCATAAACGCAGGTAAAACTGCGGGGACGGCTAGTATAAAAAATAAAAAAAATCCCACAATACTCTTTTTGAACATTATTTTTACTTTTTCGTCAACTGTGTTGCCTTGTGTTTTTCTATCTTGCTTGTATACATATTAGTGTAAACTTGTATTATTTTTAAATTCTGGAATTACGTGTGTTAGACAACTACTTTCACACAATACCACAGCTGTTTTGTGTTCAATTTCAAGCTCTAATGTTTTAAATTCAATGTTATTTTTTTTCTAACATTGTACTCAAAATGGCTTTGCTTTTGCTAGTTTGGTTTTAAAAATCAACAGACATGTAAATTCAAATTTCGTTTTATTCACTAAGGACACAGAACCATATAGTACATACTTCGTAAGTGAAATCTTATTATTGTACACATACATCTCATTATCGAATCACTACATGAAACATTTTACGACGAGATTGGAATGATCACAGGAATTGATAAACGCATGTGTCACCCAGTTAGCTGCAAATCTGTTGATAGATTTCACGGGAACACTAAGGAACATAGCCGTGACTCACTAAACGGGAATATTATTTCATGTCAGGCTACAAGGCCTATTTATTACCTAGATACAATTGGCGACAAAACACAAATAGAGATGACTAACGTGTCTAGATATTTTCACCGTGACATTGATTAAACAATCACGTTGTTCAAATCAATTTATTAAAGTATGGTTCATAAACGACTCTTTAGGACGCATGGTACGTTCCAAAACGATATAATAGACTATTATTTATCGGGTTTAAGAGACAATTAGGATCCTAGTAGGAGGAGTTGTTTTTATATGGTTACCTAGGTTATAATCAGTATCACTAACTATTCAAGGTAGTGTCTATATTTTAAATTAATCAATACCTAATGCTTTGTTGTCTATAGAATTAGGTTTCACTGAAACACTGTTTCCCATAATAGGTACAGGTTTTGGTCTAGTTTGGGAACCAATAACTAATTATAAAAAATTAAACACGTAAGGTTTGTAAAAAACGGTGGAGACAAAAACAAACTTTATTATATTATTAAAAAAATAATAATAATAATTGAAACAAAAAAAAACAGCGTTTTTTGCGTTATTTGTCTGTGAGAAAAACACATACCAGTTTAAGAAACGGTACCAGAAATTAAAAAGAGATATTCAGAAAACCAGAAATATGAGACTATGTGATCAGATTAATGATCCGTTTTCCCGCTTTAGGTTAAGCAAATACTAAAAAGTTAGAAGTTCGGTGTCGGAAAGCAATAAACACTAGCACCTTTACTTGAATATCGTTAAATAGTAAATGATAATCATATGAGAAAATTTTAAATCACTCATTGATGAAGAAAAAGATCATAGTTACGTGTATTGAGACTGATTAGATAGACTCAATTCAGCGATCACACATTCGTGTGCGTGGCCCCATTCTTGCGTAGATAATTTGAGCATGTCTTCTTCTTAGTCAGTCAAGCGTAAGCGTAAGGCGGAAGACTAGGCAAAAGTTGGGTTATAATATATCAAGGAAGTCATGAATCATACCTGAATTACGAAGTCTTCAAATCATAGAAACACGTAATGGGTTCCAACTGGGAGTGAGTAATGATGATTTATTGAAAATTGGTTAACTAGTCTCGACTATAGTATCAATTTACCAAAGGTCACCAAGGCTCCTAATACAAAACTTTTGTAAGGTTTGTCAATATAGGATGAATTTTGATTGATGTTAAACCCTATAAATGTGAGCTTCTGCTAATATAGAAAGGTCCACACTACACAACACTACAATACTGTCAGATTGTTTATTTTCCTCGGTTTTCTTTCAAATTATTGGGAGAGCCATGCTTCGGCACGTATGGGCCGGCTCGACCGGAGTGATACCACGGCCTCACAGAAAACCGTCAGTGAAGCAATGCTTGTATTGCTTTTCGCCGCGTGAGTGAGGTTTCTGAAGCCCCTAACCCTTCCCTCTCCCCCCTCTTCCCTCTTTTCTCCTACACCTTAAAGGCCGGAAAAACACTTGTGACTCTTGAGCTGCAGGTGCCCATGGGCGGCGGTAGTCATTTACCATCAGGTGACCCGTCTGCTCGTTTGCCCCCTACACCATTAAAAAAAAAAGTTAATAAAAACAAAAACGGCTCCAAAGAGTCACCGTACACATCTCTTAACGGTCAGGTTTACGATTTCATCCAAAAGAAAGGTCTGTGTGAGTTCATTGCTATCCTTCTCAGAAAATTCTGAGATTTCATCTGACCGTTTGTCTAATGTTCCCTATGTTATCTATATAGTTATATTGTTATCGATTTAGTAGTAATTACTAATAACAAATAATTAAAAATACTCTATTTATATTATTAAAGATGTAAGCAAAAGAAATGTTGTGGGACACTCATATTGATGTATGCGTGTGGTGTGGCAGGAAATCTCCGATGGTTATTTACACATTATCCGAGTTATTACAGTTGCTGAAATATCTATGGATTGCTGTTATTTGTCTTCCAATAATAAAGTAATTGTTTTAAACCGATGCATTATGCTTATTGTTTACTGTACATGAAATTTAGCATCTAACCTAGAATGCTTTAAAATTATGTTCTTGTTTTTTAATCTTGTACAATAAAGACGGAAAATGGCATTTTCTGCAATGTATTGGAGCAATCTTGAAATCGTAAGTTCTGTAGGTGCTTTTAATCATTAATTGCAATAAAATAATGGTTTTCTTAGACAATATAAGATAAAATTCAAAAAACATCTTTCTTTATATATTTTTTTTATAAATGTTTACTCTTTATATTATTTTATTGTTGTTAGTTTAGTGGTGCTACATATTTAAGTTTAAATGAGTACACTGCCTTCTATTCATCAATTGAGTCAACTTTTTAAATACTGATCCTATCGACTTTACAAGTTGTTAAATTGCCTTTTTGTCATTTTCTGGAACATCTACTTTGATGTATGATAAAAATTAAAATAAGTAATATTGCTACACTTAATTTGAAACAAGTACGACCCCAGTCATGAGATCGTCGATAAAATTTTGTATTTTAAAGATGCGGTTTTTTAATAGTCTATAATCTATATAATGGTAAGGTTTTGCCCCATAACCATGCTTTATGTATATCATCTAGAAACGTAGTAAGCTGCTTTCATATGTATAATTATAGTCAAGATTTTATTGAGTACGTTAGCAGCATGACTAATAAAATATTTGAAAGGGGTGGGATGCAATATGCTTGCACGGTCGGCTCGAATTCGGGGCGACCGTGCAAGCATCTCTCTCTGATATCACGTGGGAACCTCGTACGAAATTGGAAACAGAGGAGGATACATTTTGTAAATTCTAGTAAACTGACATTTAAGTTCAAGATTCATGACGATTAGTATACGCAATATACGCAGCTTTTTTTTTTATTTATGTAACACCACAATTGAAACTACAATAGTCATAACAGTTTATCAAATTGAAAAGCGGGAGTGCAGTTTAATAACGTCAGTCACATCACAAAAAATATTAGTAAGACTAAATTAAGATAGTTATCCGTTCATAATGACATCGTTTATACATATGATTGGGTCTTCTTCCGGATCAAAATTATAGTTATAAAGAATAGCAGGCTTCTCTGTATTATTAATAGCTGTCTGTGTATACCACATATGGATCATCACATTTTTTTTTTGTCTTGACAGAATATTTTTTTTTTTTTTTGTTTAAAAGACTACTCCTGCATTAGGAATATTCCTGTGTCGCGGGAGGGAGGCTTCACAAACATTCAAACAGCAGACACAAAGAACACCCAGACTCGGGACAACTAATTGTGGATCACACAAATATTAGTCCCGTGTGGGATTTGGACCCACAACACTCGGCGCGGCGTAGTGACGAGGTGATCACTTAAACCATTGCGCCATCCGTGCAGCAAATATGTTGTAGGAATACAACCTGCTTTCTTTCTCAAGATACACGATCAGTAAGAAATACTGAAACGATTTGTATCAATAAATAAATTTATATAAAGGTCAATTCAAGACTGATCTCGTGCTAGGAAATCCATGTGATGGATGAGTGGCCATTTGTAAGGGTTGGTAGAGTTCACATCTTCCTCGAGCATTTAGGGCAATTTCATCGAAAACAACAAAACCGGATATTAAGATGGGAGAGATACCAAGTAAGGCGCCTGTAAGACGCTTGCTTGGCTTTCTGCCTGAGCAACTGAAGCGTCATTTCGCTTCAGTTGCGGAAAAGACGCTGTCGCGACAGCTTTTTTTTAATTTCTGTGGGCAGAGATTATTATTTGAGCAAGCTAAATTGTACTGCCAAGGTGGGCGGGCCCACAATTCGTGCTCATTAATTGCTCGATTGTTGTTTCCCTTCTGATTAGCATATTCTAGGAACTGTGAGGGAGGCAAATAAATTCATTAATTCGTCTTCGTCTTGCTTTCGGACAGGTGGCAGGCACAAAGAAAAAAAAATGGAAAATGTTTATAGATAGATAGAAATATGAAAAAAAAAATGGAAATCGAAATGTCAGTTGCATAAATAAACCGTGAAAAAGGAAGTATTTTAAAAAAAAAAAATTATATATGTTACATTATATTCATTTCCTTACATGTAACACACCAGTAAGGAAAGAAATATAATGTAATATGTCCATCGTTCTTATAATGTGTTCCAATAAATTCTACATATTTATGACTACTGACAACCGAGTGTAAATACTTAGAAATTACATTCATAGAGATGGATACAAAATATGAAAAAATAGCTAGGTATATTTTGTACACCCATTATTGGATTAAACATGTATCTACTATCAAAGGCGTGTATTTTAGGCACATCGTACTAATAGTTCACTGTCCAGCGATCGCTCGTTGCTCTATACAGAAGCATGATTCTGGTTACACCACAGAATATAAATGGACTATTATTATATTTATACGTATTGTGCAACATGTTGCACAATACGATAAAAAACTACAGAGCATTGTGTTATTGTTTGAAAATAAGAATCTTCTTCATTCCTGAAGTGAATGAAGGAATTCATAATATATTCTTCTCGTCTAAGTGTATTCGTATATGAATGGTATGTTACATAAGTCAATGTCATAGATCTTGCTTTTAGTGCTGAAGCTTTCATAGTGGAAGTGCAGGCTATAATTAGCCGCATAAACGTAAATCATGTAACTGAAAGGGCACTGAGAGTACTCTTATATGATAGAACTATCTATAGCATATTGAAGTGAAGAGAGTTTGCGTATGCTGATTTAAAATAATCAAGTTAAAACATCGCGAGATCATTTCGTATGTTGGGTCTGTCTAATTCTCTACTTTAAAGTAATTGCTTGTTTAAGTGATACGCATCTTACTCATATTATAAAGGCAAAAGTTTTTTGGGGATGTTTGGACAGATGGATGAATGGGTGAATGGATATTTGTTACTTACCCTTTCACGCAGACACGGCTGAACGGATCTGGATGAAATTTGGCACATAGATAGATTATAGTTTGGAATAGCACTAAGGCTTTTTATCCCGGAAAACTGTACGGTGTCGTAATCGCGGGCGACAGTCATTAATAAAAAGTTCGACTAATTTTCGTTTAGTAAACACGTTTGGTACCTAGAACCTACTGAAAAAACTTAAAAAACAGGACTCGTTGCGATAAACGACTAATACGAGTAACCTAAGTTTGTTACCAGACTGAGCTTCGGTGCCAAAGATGCTTCCTAATGTGATTCGACACATAATAGATTACGTGTGTTAACCTTAGGCAACTTTTTCGCCATAGGAACTTCATTTTTAATGCGTAGTTGCCACAGTCGCAAATTAGTGGGAGAGCCATGCTTCGGCACGTATGAGCCGACTCGACCGAAGTTATACCACGGCCTCACAGAAAACCGGCAGTGAAGCAATGCTTACATTGTATTTCGCTGAGTGAGTGAGGTTACCGGAGGCCCTAACCCTTTCCGGAGAGGAAAGGGTTCCCTCTTCCCCTACTCCCATCTTAAAGCCCGGCAACGCACTTGTGACTCTTGAGTTGCAGGTGCCCATGGGCGGTTGTAATCACTTACCATTAGGTGACCTGTCTGCTCATTTGCCCCCTATCCCATAAAAAAACGGTCTTTAAAACGTACCTTTATTTCATTAAATGTGTACTTTTATATACTGTTTGCACACCTAGTATAAATGTATAAGTGACCAACCTAGTTCCTGCCTATTCTCGCTTATTTAATCCGTGCACTTTACAAATATTTTTGTGAGACAAACAGATTGTTGTCTTTGAAGTGTAAATTTCGTTTGTCGGCAAATTTTAAGATCTTTTAAAGTACATATTTAATATTTTAGCGTTGATACTAAAATATTTTAATACACTGTCAACTACGATTAATGACGATCAGGAAGAGACTAGTATGATAAAGATGACAGATTGATCTGATATTTGGTACACATCTTTGGTTCTAATGACAATACAATTTAATATATTCAATATCATTGTAAATCCAAGATGGTCGCCAACGTCGCCTGACAACGTATTTCATATACACCGTGGAATAGTAATCAGAGTTTTTACGAAAAGGATGAACTCAGACCGTGCTATAGAAACTTTCTAAAGTATTTTTTTTTTTAAATAAATTAAAAACAAATGTAAGAGACAGATGCGCCCGCGCATAGATATTATTTATACAATGTTGCAGTGAGTAATGTTTGAATTAAAATCGCAAACATTAAAGTGCCTACATAAAAACTTTTTTTATTTTGTTTATGCAGAAATATTCTATATCATGGTCGGAGAACGGGTCGAATTAAAAAACACGGTGTATAACCACAGCCAATATTCACTTTTTTGATGATTGAGATAATATTATTGATTAAGTGTCATTATCATCGTGACATCCTTGATTTAAAAAGCATTTTAGACGAAACCACGGTCAATATACACCCTCACCCAGGACGGTGTATTGGGACTGTTGTTTTACCTTAAATGCCTTTTAATTGAGAATGACCTGCTATAGACTATGTGCGACAATAACATTGTCCAGGTACAGAAACACTATCGAGCAAATAGAATGACAAGATAACAAACGCCGCACATGGTCTGTACTCCTAGAAACGACACGTGCCTATCTCACTGACAGGGGTAAGATCCCCCGCAAAACACAGCGGGGTCACCTATCGTTCAATAGGCGGCCAAATATGCCGGGGTTCACAGATATTTCTTTTCGAGGGTACACCTGAGGCCCTGGCAATAAAGACGGTGACGGAACACCGCGTGGTTTTAGTACATACCACCCTACCGCTTAGCCCCTTTAACGGTGTGACGACCCGTGGGGGATACCACACGTAAAAAAAAGATCAATACTAGCGTACGTAAAAAGTACATAGAAGTTACCTAGTAACCGAAGCAACCCTAATACTAGACAGTGTGTATAATAATCCACTTTAAACAAAAATAGCTCAACCGGTATTCCACCAGTTCATTATGCAAATATTAGCTTCAACCAGCTCACGCTAACTCATCCATGTTTGAAGTATGATCTAACAACATTCCACGCCAATTATAGGCATATAGGTAACCGGATTAACAGGTAGATACGTTTTAATGAGAATAACTGTCGTAAAAAAAAACTAGAGCATGTTGATGTTTGAAGTAATTAGTTCTGGGGAAGTTTTTTTTTTATGGCATAGAGGGCAAACGAGCAGACGTGTCACCTGATGGTAAATGACTACCGTCGCCCATGGACACCTGCAACTCAAGAGTCACAAGTGCGTTGCTTGCCTTTAAGGTGGGAGTAGAGGAAGGGGGGGAGAGGGGGGAAGGTTTAGGGCCTCCGGTAACCTCACTGATGTGGCGAAAAGCAATGCAATCATTGCTTCACTGCCGGTTTTCTGTGAGGACGTGGTATTACTCCGGTCGAGCCGGCCCATACGTGAAGAAGCATGGCTCTCTCAAGAAAAAAAAAGGTGTTGGTTTACAGACTTGTCCCAAGGGTTGTCTAAGGGTAAGTTTCAAATATTCAATACTAGCTGAACCGCGCAACTTCGTCTGCGTTTATAAATTTTCCCCGTTTTTGCAACATTTTTCATATTGGTCGTAGCGTGATGTTATATAGCCTGTAGCCTTCCTCGATAAATGGGCTATCAAACACTAAAAGAATTTTCAAAATCGGATCAGTGGTACTGAAGATTACCCCGAAAATCCAAACTCACAAACTTCACCTCTTTATAATATTAGTATAGATATACTAGGGACAAAAAACTAAAGCAAACAAGCTTCGTAGCTCTAGCCAAAGTTTTATACCTCAACATGTGGCATCATCGGGAACAAATTATTAAAAATTAAATAGTAAAGAATGGAGTTTCAGTGTGAACAGACAGGAATAATAAAGGCTCCACTACAAAATCTAAAAAAATTCTGGTAACTGGACAAGATAAGGATTTTTCAAGAGGAGCTATATTAAAATACTAGCAATCCCCGCAGTTTCACCTGCGTTTATGGTCACTGCTCCGTTCCTATTGGTCTTAGCGTGATGATATATAGCCTATAGCCTTCCTCGATAAAGGGGCTATCTAACACTGAAAGAATTTTTCAAATCAGACAGTTCCTGAGATTAGCGCGTTCAAGCAAACAAACAAACAAACTCTTCAGCTTTATATATTAGTATAGAAGTATAGATTATCAACCAACACTTATTGACTGAATTAAATAAATGTTTCAACAATTTGTGGCTAGCAGCAGGAAACACCCTAACATATCCTATGCACAGAGTAGTAGTATTTAAGAAGTAATTATTTGCGTTGGCTTATCTTACAAGTTGCGGTTAGGTCCGTTCGTTCATTGACAGGCCTGTTGGTCTAGTGGTCATTGATCCTGACTTCTGAGTCAGAGGTCGCGGGTTTGATTCCCGCCCGGGATAAATAAATGTATAACAAGCACGATCATTTGTTCTGTGTGTGGGTGTGATTAATCTATAATATGTATGTATATCTAGTAATGTATAAGTCTGTTTATCAGCAGTCTGTTTAACATAATACAGGCTCTGCCTTGTTTGGGATCAGACGGCCGTGCCTCAAGTTATTATTATTAAATAGGGTGTTTTTTTAATTAAGCTGTTGAAAGAAACACACGACCCTCCTGCACACACTGCCAAGACCAGTGTTATCTGTCACTTAATGCCAACTCTGTCTGCCTTTTACGGAACTCATTACATAATACAACACTTCGTTAGTTTTTCTGTTTACGGGCAGCCCTCGGTAGGGTCGAGGTGCTTCCCCATTTGAACGGCTCTAATTTGAGCTATTCTATGCCCTATTAGTTTTATACTAAAAATACGGTTTTCGTAAATATTTTCCGCTAACTCGGGTGGGTCATCTGAAAGATGTCTTCGTCAAAAAGGTACAAATTGTACAAGCTCTGACAACCATTAATGAACGTTACAAACCGATCGGATCTGAATGACTTGCCTTTACTAAAAAACTGGACTCGCGCACCGAGGGTTCCGTAAGCAAACAAACTTTTATGTAGAAAGTATATCCATCTCGGGAATCAATTCCCGAAGATTAATGCCCATTTTTTCCGAAAGATAAACTTAACTTTGCAGTTCTAAAAATACTCTCCAATACATCAATTTACGACAAAGTCAACTTTCCAACCGCAAAATATAAGTTTGTAATCTCAAAAACTGTTCTTTTTTGTGATATCACAACAAATTAACGAATTTCGGATTTTTTACTTGTGCTGTCAGAACTTGCTTCTTACCAAATTGATGATTCTAGGCCAATGGGAAGTAAGCTATAGGTTTTGATTTACCTGCAAAATGTTCAAATTTGTTACAATCTCAGGCTCAATGGCCGTATCTTTTGATTGTGTTGACTTCTTAACTTGATTTTTTACAGTTTCTCGAGACCGCTAATATAAGTATTAATTGATGTTAATTTCAACGTGATGCCTCTACGGGTTATTGAGGTAAAGGGTCTTGACAGATAGACAGACAGACAGACAAATATAACAAAAAATTAACGACTTTGGGATTTTTTCCTTTACTTATGCTGTCAGACCTTGCTTCTTACCAAATTTCATTATTCTAGGTCAATGGGACCCTATTGGTTTTGATTTACCAAAATGTTCAAATTTGGTCAAATCTAAGACTTAAATGGCCGTACCTTTTGATTGCGTTGACAACTTCAAGGGACCGCAGATAAGTATTTAGTATTAATTTCAACTTGAAGCATCCACTGGTTCTTGAGAAAAACGGTCTTGACAGAAAAACAGACCGACGGACAACAAAGTGATCCTATAAAGGTTCCTTTTTTCCGTTTGAGGAACGGAATACTAAAAATTACAGGTTAAGAAAGCATAGCAAAATGGCATTACTAAATTAAATTTTGCCGCGCTTGGCCAGTTTAGTGAAAATTGTATAACAATTTATTGTGCAATAATTATTAGGTATATTTTGTGGCATCAATATATAGCATCCGTCATGGCAGCTCAGGGGCGACCCGATCGCAATTTAAATAAAAATGTAGCTGGCCGCTTATCGTGAAACGTCATTCGATGATTCATCCGAGGAAAATGCTTAGTGTAAAACAATGAGTATAGAGCTAGCTATCACTGATTTCTATGGGTTTTTATACATATTTTACGGCAAAGATGTTTTAAACACACATTTCGTAACGTATTGGATGAATCGGAATCAAAAAATGTTTGGTATGATATTTACACTAGCCCGGTACTTTCACCAGAGTTAAACTTGCATTATTTGGCTTAAGTGAATGGTTACAGATTCGCTCCTACGAGAAAGGTAACGTTCTAAGTATGTAAGTGCATTTTGTGCATATCTAACGTAATTGCATATTCCGACGCAATTTTTATTTACCGGAATGGTAAGTTGTCTACTTTAAACAAAAACTGTAGTCAGTTTTATAATAATACTAGCAACCCGCCCCGGCTTCGCACAGGTACAAATTATACACCTAAACCTTCCTCATGAATCACTCTGTCTATTAGTGAAAACCGCATGAAAATCCGTTCAGTAGTTTTTCAGTTTATCGCGAACAGACAGACAGACGCAGCGGGGGACTTTGTTTTAAAATATGTAGTGATGTTCGGGCGAATAAACATTGATTCATGCGCTCAGCGGTGAATATAATTTGGCAAAAGATATGTCTAAAAGAGTCAACTTGACACTATTTTATGACTCAATGTTTGTTTGTTATCATTTGACGGTGGTCATTTTAAGGTTAACAGTTGCAATGTCTCAACTAAGAAACTGTTGACACCAATTCAATGCAAGTGGGCTTTCATCTAAGCATGTGTCAAAAAGATATAGACAATACATTACAAAATCACAGTAAATAAAAAGTTAACGAAACGAGTTCTACTCATCTAATTGGTGGTTCATTTTTTAACACATCCACATTTTCATTTCATCTAATTCCTTAAACAACGATTAAAAACTTTGGCGTTTACAAAAAAAAAATGATGCTGTTGGGATATTTATCTCTAAATAGTTCAAATTAAATTATTTTTTAAATGAAATGAATTATCCAAAAAGCGATCTATCAATTTATGTGTTGAGCGAGTTTCTGTGTAGTCTGTCTGTTTAGTACTGGAAAAAAGTACTGGTTTCCCACATGCTGGCTTATCGCCACAGTATATTAAAAGAAATTTTAAGACACACACTTTTTTAATTTACCTAATATACTTAACATTATTCGAATTTGAAGTTCCTACTAACTTACCCATATTTTATCACTATGTACCTAGCTATAGTTTAAGATTTAATACACATGTCTGTTTATATTATACTTAATTCATTGGAAGAAACTAACGTCTAAGATACGTCTAAGTTTAGACGTTAGGGATCATGGATATTGTAATCATGAAGTAACTGTACTATAGGTTAAGAGTAAGTTAGTAGGTTAAGTTATATTGTTCTGGTATCTGGTATCAATAAATTTATATAATACTAGCTGACCCGACAGACGTTGTCCAGTCTTAACTATGAATATTGAATTCGAATTGGTATAATTTGCAGCGCGCATTCTGTCAATCG
Organism: Euplagia quadripunctaria; assembly: GCA_963859945.1. NCBI lineage: Eukaryota > Metazoa > Arthropoda > Insecta > Lepidoptera > Erebidae > Euplagia > Euplagia quadripunctaria. The sequence continues at coordinate 10,824,688 of OY982579.1, read as the reverse complement.
CGTCAACTGTCAAACTACTGACAGTTATGTCAAAAACGCTAAGGTTACAATAGAAAAATTAATATGATGGTCGTTAAGTTTTCTTAAATTTTCTAATTTTCCGCGCAACTTTCTTAATTTTTTCTTTCATAAGAACCTTCTCCTGACAATAACAAACACTAAAGAAATAATAATTAGCGAAATCGATCCAGCCGTTCATGCGTGATGCCTGGATGTGACACGTGATGATTAGGAGGTCTTTTAAATTGAAATAACGTATTTAAGTAGAACGTTTTGTCTACGATTTAATGGCAGTTTATGATACTCCGCATCTATTTAAATATTTTGCCGTACTCTTGAAGTCGTAACTATCTTTATGACACAGGCATTAAATCAACGGAGAGCATGAGTGCGTAAATTATTATGTGTGTATATTACACGTTGTTACATAATATTGAGATAAGTAACGTAAATAACATTATGGTAATCAATTAATATTAAACATGATAATAAAATGTGAAGGTTAAGACCTATTAATTGTTTGTTCGATAGCATTAAACAATAATTATTTCATATCATTTTATGAACATAGATTAGAATAAATGACTAAATATTTGGTTAACTTGTAAGCAAAATACTTATTTTTATACACATCCAAGTACCGAGCAATCCTTGTACGCTTGGGCATCTGGCGTAGCCATGGTAAATTAAAAAAAAAACATACCTAGTACCTATTTTAGATATAACTATAGCTTAAAATGTAGAAAGAGTACCTCAGTAAAAAGTATTAAAAGTAATAACAGGTTAAAATCACCTGTTTTTTTCTAACCCGATTGTCGTATTAAAAGGCAGATGGGTGATGAAACAAGGGATGATTTAGAAATGTCTTTTTTTTTCGTTTAAAAGCCACCACATTCGACCTTAATTTCTTTTATTTCGTGTCGAACCACCATATTAGACCTATAACTTACTGGGAGAAGCGGTGTACATGCAATACATAACAAGGTACTGCTGGTGATCCTTCCCTGTGGTCCCAGGGGAGTCAATCATTCAGCCCTCTCAAGAAGGCGCGTGAGAAACAAGGGCAACACCTTCTCAGAACCGGTAATCTGGGTCCTTTTTTCTGAGGGTTCCTTCTTCTCTCCTCAAAGAGCTAGCCAGTCAGGTTTACGGTTTAGTTGGTGGGCGTCGGTTATCGGCAGAGAGGGATCTCTTTTGTTAACCATGTTCACTGCTCCGAAAGGAACCGTGTATCTCCCCTGTACCCTCTGCTAATCAGAAGAAACCACGGGATCTTTTATTCGTGAAAGTGGTGAGACTGATGCCGTCTAGTATTACTTTGTTAATTTACTAGTGTTAATATGGATATGGCTACACATGTATGTGTATGCGACGCGTGCTTAAGCAACTTGTGACATTTGCCTTTGTTTTGTGTTTATGCAAATTTTCAATGTTGTAGTTTCTGCAGCATGGTACTTCATTCATCTTCTCTAAAAAATAAAATGAATCGCCAAATGTGTTGCTAAGCGTAAAACTCGAGAACGGCTGAACCAAACCGGCTATTTTTTTTTCATATTTTCGTGAAGGCAGAAGGAAAGTTCTTATGAAGAGAAAAAATGTAAAAATTGCGAGGAAAATAATAAAAACAACACTTTTCTTTTCTTATACAAACCACAAAGTAAATTATAATTAAAACACATGTTCCCAACTGTCAAACATTTGACGTCAATCAATAAGTTTTGACAGAACGAAGTCTGTCGGGGCAGCTAGTATTTAAATAGAACTACTAATTAGTAATTAGTCATGTTACGTCACTATTTGTGTGAACAATAATGCAATTAAGTGCGCTATACCGATTTCGTGACTTCCTTTCATTCAAAAAACAATTAGTGATGACACATCTCTTCGATATACGTGGACGGTACCAAGTCGAGTGGAAATCCCCTATAGCTCTCTTAAAAAGTCCCTGAAGACTGTCAAATATACTCATGACAAACTTGATCTTGTAACTGTGTATTGTATTCTTTGGTAATGCGTGGTTAGGTGTCATTTTTAGTTTAAAAAGCGTTATGAAAACATACAAAACTTAAAACAATTGCTAAACAAATTAATCAGTGAATATATAATAGCACTATCTGCACCCCGCGGTTTCATCGGCGTAAGTCCCGGTGCCATGGGAATTTCGGGATAAAAGTTTTAATCCAGGTCTCCAGCTATCTACATACCAAGTTTCATCACAATCGGTTCAATAGTTTTTGCGTAATACATCCTCACAAACTGTGTGTTGGAGAGAAAAATCAGTGCTCTGGACTCAATGGTTTAACATTAGTGGAGGGAAGGTTGATTATTTAACAGTCCACAACTCCACACGGTCAGGCGACTTTTCAGGACTGAGAGGAAGACACTGTCAGAGATGACGATTGGCTTGCCGAGACCTAATTCCGAATCATGAGAAGAAACTAATAATAAACTGCAAGCATATTTTAAATACCAATGGTGCCGTGCAAAAAATAAAATTTATATTCTCAGTCCGACACGGAGTATATATGAAAAAACCGTAAAATGATAATTAAGCACGTCCAATCCTCCACGTGCTATGAAGGAGTGCGAATGACGACGACGACGACAAGAGACTTTAATAAACATTACCCAAGGTCCAAGCAGCTTCTTGTAATTCAGTTTGCGTTTGGGACATGATTTGGTTGCCCTTTGACGAACGAATTATCCATTAATCACGTGATGCTCGAAGGGGGGGGGGGGGGGGGGGAATTTAGGAAAAAATTTAATTTGTTTTGTTTGTGTTTAATTTATTAAGTGCTAAGTAAAATTTAAAGCTTTGACCACAATCAATCGTCAGGGCGCCGCGCCGTCATATAGTGACATCATGGTGTTAAATATAGTTAAGTAGTGCACTGATCATCAAATTAGTCCATTAACCTTTGTCGGTCGCAGTTAGGGTTGCCACCTTTTTTTGGGAAAAAATATTTAGTATTTTTTTTTAGACTTGAAACAAATATAGTACCTTCTTTTAGAAAATTCTGAAAAAAGAAATAGTAATTACATACAAATTTTTTCATCCCTCGAGAACAGATTTTTTTCTGGATGGTAGGTACCCTATTTCCTGTTCTGTACCATTGATAACGTGTAACCAAAATTTAATGATGATCGGTTGAGAAGGTAAGGCGTCAAAGCGTTTCATACAGTTCCAGTATGTTCCAGTTACGGTTCAAATGGTGACAGTTGAGTTATAAATAAAAATATAGTATTTTTCGTACTATATTATTGTACTATAATATATAGTACAATTGCTCAAAATATAGAACGATGCTATATATATTATAGTGCGGTGGCAACCCTAGTCGCAGTGACACTTTTGTCCTCTTTAAGTTTGTTTTGTAGATTTTTTTAAATTATAATATAGCAGTACTGTGATACGGTCGTCTATTGGACTTTTTTTTTTGTTCGTGTGGAAACGCCCTCGGGCCGTCACCCCACCGGGGTTTTCGGTGGGGCGGTGTGTCGGTATCGAACCGACTAAAACCACACCGTGTGTTGTACTGCGCCTTAAATAGGAGGGATCCGGGAACAGCTTTTATTAAGACATCCGGAGTCGTTTATAGGACTAGCTTAACCACATAATAACTAATAGTATCTTTGACCTAGATACACTTTGTGACAATTTTAGTTTTTTTTATAGCTCGATATTTGGATGTCGCCATTGTCAAGTATGTAGATCCTACAACCATTTTATTGCAGACACGAAACATTACCCACTATGCTACTGCCGCTTTTCTGCTATATACCTATATTCTACACACTTACCTATTACATACTAAATGCATTATGGCATTAGACAATATATTATAACATGCAGATAAATACATAGATTGCTTTATTACTATTTCATCCTGACGCCGAATGCCGAGTGAATGTAAATTTGTCTGTCCGTAAAGAAGTAAAACCTTGGGAAAGACTTCTCATCATTTAATAATGCTAATAGGTCCCACCATTAGGTCTTTACCATTAGGTGAAATTGGTGTTATATATGGAAAAAGTTTAAGTTAAAAGTTTTTTTATGAAGTTATATATTTAATTAATCAAAGTATGTACTATTCTTATCTACACACTGTCCTCTCTGGAGATATAAAATCTGTTAACAATTAATTATTAATGTTAAAAAATCGTCACAATAGAAATCTTCTCTTTACGGAAGTAGTAGGTTTAAAAGAATCCTGTACTAATTCTGATGTAATAATGGGTACTGTTCGTGTGTATTTTTACTTAAATGGACGTACCTGCAGGCGTAGCTGCGGGAAAATACTAGTTGTAAATAACGAGTACTGTTTACAGATATCATTATCATCAGTAATAAATAGCAATACTTTGAATCTTTGCCAATAGTATTAGCTGGGCCAAAATAGAAAAATGAGAACTTTTAAATATATAAATCAAAGTGTAGATAATAATGTTAAAATAATTTACATTAATACTTATACATGTCATATAATGTACAGTTTTCGAATGGCAACGTTTAATACATACTAGAGATCGTTGGTGTCGCCTGGTCGTTGAATTTCCACCTGAATTTATACTAATATAATTAAACAAGGCTAAAGAGATTTTTTGTGTGTTTGTTAGACATAAAGAGGGTGCGGGTCGGGTGCGAGTCGGGTGCGAGTCGGGTGCGTGTCGGGTGTGGGGCGGGTGTGGGTCGGGCGCGGGTCGGGCGCGGGTCAGGACGGGAGCGGCGGGTGTAATTCCTGGTATTTATATGGAAGATAACACACTGAAAGCGTGCGCGAGTCGTGCGCGGGGCGAGTGGTAATCGAGAGCCGCGCACGCTTTATGTGTGAATTGCGCTTTATACTACATAGTTCTCACACAATTTAAATTAGCCAGCTTCCATTGCATATCAAATTAGGCTTGATCAAAAATGTTGCAAAATCCTCAAAATAAGTGACTCAATGGTAAAAGAGGGTATTTCCGTAACACCTTGAATCAAGGAGTTAATAAAAGATCCGGTATTCGAAGAAAAAATCAGCGCTTCAGATAAACCAATACGGAAATGTTGTAAGAATGTTGGTGCAATTTTTTTTTGGATAACCGTAAGAGAGGCCGCTACAAAGAATTGGTTAGCGAGCTAATGATAGTTTATCAAGCATTGGGTTGTAACATACTTGCACTTAAGATTGAGAGAGCAGGAACAGTGATTGTTTGAATGAAATGCATGAAATCCGTTCAGTAGTAGCAGTAGTTTTTCAGTTTATCGCGAACAGACAGACAGACGTGGCGGGGGACTTTGTTTTATAATATGTAGTGATAATAAAGCTAATAAGTTTATTTGTTTGATTGTTTGTTTAAACGCGCTAATCTCTGAAACTATCAGTCGGATTTTAATAACTCTTTTTGTATTGAATAGAGTAAGGTTTACATCGAGTTTAATTATGGGCTATGTAACATCACGCTACGATTCCATAGGAGGGGAGCAGTGACCAAATCGCAGGTGAAATTGCAGGGAAAGGCTAATGAAAAATATAGAGCATAATTGTTACCATATTTAAGTGTTAGAGCTTTTCTTTATAATTGCATAAGTTATTTAGTAAATATTATTATGCTGTGATTTTAAGAGAACCGAGGAGACTGTTATTTTTGTTATTTCTAGGTAGGAACATGCATTGTTTTATTACAAAATTTAATAACTTATTAAACACTTCGTCATTCATAATTATGTATAAAAATGTGCAAGTAATTAATATAAGATTTTAATTTTCTTGACATTACAAGATTTAATTTTTTTTCATGTGAAGTTATCAATCTCACCTCTTTAACTTGCTTATTTAATATATATATATTTTTTTTTAATGATGGAAATTATTGTTTTTCTGAGAATACTTTTTTTATTTTAATTACTTTACTTAAATGACTACTTAGATATTAAGTTTTTTCTTCTTTCTGTAAAATCGTGAAAACGTGCCTTTCCGCGGGTTTTCACGCGCAATGACGACATCTCACTCCTTATACAAATTAAATAAAAATAAATAAATAATGCTGTTCACTACTAAATCTGAGTTGATGTCTTAAAGATGAATATTGATGATAAGTTTGCGCCTTTTGCAGTTCCACGGTATTTATTAACTGCTCTTACGCGGTTATGCACACGCAACAACGATTAGTTTATATGCTAGCTTTTGCCAGCGGCTTTGCTCGTGTCGAAAGTAATTTTTCCATCTCTCTGAAACATTTTTCTTTATTTTCTTTTTATTTAATAATGATAATGTCCTCAAAAAAATTTTTATTTGACTATTTAGTACACATTGATCTAGAAAAATGACCATACTTTTATACAACAAATAATAAAATGATTAATTACCTATGTAGAGCCATGTCCATTTCTACATAGGTACATATAACATTTGGATAATTAATCAGTTTGTTGTTTGGCGTCGAGTCAAAATTAGTTAAATAAAATTCATACTTTAGACTTAAAAGGTTTTTTTTTGCTTTTTAGTTCTTTTCGTTGGTTTAATTTTTTGTTAAAAAAGATTTTTATTTAAGATATGTTCATGGTTGTTAGCATATCAATAGTTAACAATGGTGACCGTTTACTTTCAGGTGAGCGGTATGCTTGCTTGCCAAAAAAGGAAAACCATTAGACACCACTTGATTGAAAAAGTTAATGTGTGTTTAAGGGGTAGATTATCTGAAGAATCACTGGCTGACTTGACACATTTTTACTCCAAAAACAATGCCTAATACAACAAAAATTTGTTGCATATTGAACTTTATGTGTAATCAACATTAAATATTTAGAGCAATATTGTAGTGGAATTACTGTCTGATAAATCTCAACTTTAGATTAAATTACCTAAGAAATTTAATTAGGTACATATTTTACATGATCACACATAATGTAAAACTTTTGTAAATTACAATTTACAAAAGTTTTACATTATGTGTATTGCCTGGTTCTGGATTTTTCAAATAAAATTTTATGGGACCCTTTAGAGTTAATTCAAATATTAGGCAACTTATAAAACTAAAATGTATCAAAATGTTAAATAAGTAATACAATTATAATGACTACTCAAAATGTATTTTTTTCATTTTTACACCACTAACATTAATCAATTTATTGGTAAGTAAGTTTAATTCTTAAATATTTATCCAATAAAAATTAAATGTTCACCCCCTTTTTGAGTGTTGTTTTGTATTTTGCTGACTTAAGTTCCTAATACATTCCATTACACACAAAACATTATGTACAAAAATCTATAAAATGAACACTTTCATAAATAACAACTAGGTTTTTTAAAATAGATGTGTTTTTTTTAATTTTAGGCATAGGCAAGCAAGCATGTTCCATACTTATATATATTTCAATATATATATACATATATATAAAAATACATGTATATGTGATTTAAGTCTTCAATATTTATGTTATAATGTAGTCTAGTAAACATTTTTAGTGGCAGTGCTTATCTTTAAGTAATTTCAATCAATTTTGTTTTAGAAATAGAACAATCCAAAAAACAAATACATTGAGATATAAATAATGAGTTTCGCCTCTTTTCAGTCTAGTTGCACAGTTTAGATGCATCATAATGTATGCTGTAAGTAGGTGCTAACAAAAGTAATTAGGCTTTGTTTAGTGGCATTTTGTAAAGAACATCAATTGTCTAGGTTTTATTTCTATAGCTGGGAGGGGAGGGGAGGGTACTTAGAGATAAAAAAAATGTTTAAAATATATTATTTTCATGGATAAATAGTTGTAATAGTAAACATGGTAAGAGTTTTATTAGGGACACTGAAATATCTGCATTAAAGTTATTTGTGTGTTAAATAAAATTATACAAATTATAAATGTTTACTTAAAAACGAGAAACAGACAAGAGAAAAAAGTAATGTAACATAAACCTGTTAGTCACAAACCGGATGTTTACGTGCCTGTGTAAGTAATACGTAAACTTTGAAGAAGCGAGTTCAAACATTCCTTAAAAGGAATGCTTTTATTATTTTCTTTAAAATACCTATGAATGAATTCTTTCGTAGGTATATGTATATTCACTACGAATATTTTTTAAATAAATTAATCGATAATCTAACATGGGAAGAGAGAAATATTTCGTGTTTATGAATATAGATACCTACCTTATCAAAAATTCTCCGCCAGTACAAATCTGACCGTGACGGAGTCAGCGGCATTGAAACAGTGGTCTCTCTTTGTCCTGAAGGCATTTTCACTCAGAATAGTCACACGTAATTTATGAAAACGTGAAAATTAATATGCTAAGTAGAACATCATAATAAAACCGTATAAAAGGCACACTGACGATTGAGCATGATCGATTCACACTCAACAATACGAGATAAGATAAAGTGTCCAAGTAAACTTGCTATCGCGAGATAATCTTTCAAATAATCGTGTTTATTTTGTTCAATAAAAACGACGAACACCTTCACAGTACCGTTAGCAACTGACTGACAAACGAATGACACTGACGTTTAAATTAGCTTGGCGTTTACGTTTTATGGTGCGTTTACACGCTCGCGTTCAAACCGACATTCAACGAGCACAAGCACGGGCACAAGTATGTGAACAGGCTGTTTGTGCATGTTTGCGTGAATGTGCTCGCGCTTGCTGCCGATTGGGACGACTGTCGGTTTTTTGACACACATCAGAGGGTGAATGTGCTTGTGTGCCTGTTCACACACACGCGCTTGGTAGGTGTAGGTCGTTACGTGAATTTCACGAAACGCAACGTGAGTAGTTACTTTTAATGCGTTACTAGTTACGAGTAAGCGTGATTTTCGTAACTAATCTCATCTCAGTGTGCGGCTACTTACTTAGTACGGCTACGCTACGCAGGGAACGCAGTCATGTCGTAACTCGTAACGTCTCAAGTCAAAGCTACGATTTTTTGGTTACAGTTACATCAGTAAACGTATTAAACAAATGAATTTAACTTCATAATTTGTTCAGGCTTAGAACTAACTGCATTCAATCAATGGTCTAATTATTTATTTGTTTAACTATGATTATTGTAAAAATGTTAATATCGGCGTATTTAGAAATTCAATCGATTATATTTGGAATTATTGAAAATATCTATATATTTTTAGTTTTTCTTTTATATTATTTTTATGTTTTGAGATCTATGTTAACTATCAAAGTATTTTTGTGAAAACATTTATTGGTTGACCCGCTGAGATTTTTTTAAATAAAGTCAAAATATATAAATAAAACTAGACCAAACCAATCTCTCAAAAAAGAAAGATTCGTAGAAGACTTCAGAAAGATGTTTCTGAACTATTCTTTTAGTCAAAATTAATATTGTTTATCAGGTCTAGAAAATTATGAAACAAAATAATGTCAATTCTTAGAACTAGAGTTAGTATAGATTGATTGATTGATGATTAGAGAATTGTAACTAATCGCATATCAATACGATATGCAGTAAATGAAATAGATTTATGTATGCCTTAATACTATTACGAAACACAGCTAATGAAGAATCCGCCCCCAATGCTTATCATGGTTATATAGGTTCATGTTTGTTAGAAATAAAAAAGAAATATTCAAAAGTTAGTGTGGATAGTAAATTCATTAAAAGAGATCCCACTAAATAAAATAAGAAACGAATAATGTAAAAGCACTCTTCGATGTAAATATAGTTAAAATTCATGTCAATTACAAAAAAAAAACAAATTTAAGGGTTTGGCTACTTGAAAAGTGCTTTTACGCCTTGAATGATTTTTTTGTTGTAAAACCTAATAGTTTCAAGTATAATTTCGCATGCCTATTTATGTCGAACTGCTTTTTTTTTCAATTAAAATAGATCAAGCCCAAAGCAGAAACTGCAGTAGGCCCCACGTGATCTACGTCTGCATCATCTCCCATGTTTGCACTGACTACCATGTCTGCTAGCGTGTGAATAGCGTGCCGGGCTGCTTGCCAGGCTGCGCGACGTGCGTCTGAACGCACCATAAAATGTTCTGTAATTCCGTAAATGATGCAGTTTCATAAAAATCTTTTATTAGTTTCATTTTTAAGCTGTACCGTTATATAATAAAGGTATTTTAATAAAATCCAAAACCCAGATAAGTTTGGAATCAGTCCTTCTCCTTCTACTGTCATCATTGTCTATGACAAAGCCATAACGAAGTATAAGTACTTAGAAGAGCAATAATTATAGCTCTTTGATAAGTACCTACCTACGCATGCAAAACTACTCTATACTCTATAGTACATAAGTAGACAAAGCTGTTTCCATGGTGATGGCGATTGAAATCAAACATTATTTTAAACTTACGAATCTCGAAACGTCTAATTTTTTTTCAAAATGAATGATTATAATCGTTGCAATAAGGTCTCTGGAGTATATTGTTTAAAAAAGGGTTTGAGTGATCTAAAAATCACGTAAGTTTTTAAAAATTAATGACTTCTTTTCAATAAGTTAATGTACGTTATGTATGTGTGTTAAAAATATTTTTCGATTAAATACTCACTGCAGATTTTAATTGACAGTATCAAACTTAAACCTCAAGACGGAATCATATCATTGCCTAAATTCGAGGACTACTCCCAAGGGTCTAATGTTCTTAAACTAGACACCATCACAGAAGAATATTTTTTCAAGTGGCAAGAGAAAGTCTTCAGTTGTTGGGAAGTACAACGATATACAGATGAACACAATTGCATCACAGATGTTGAACTAAACTATCATGAAAATATAAAGAATATTGACCATATACCAGGGAAAATATTTACTTATGTTCATGAAGATTATTACTTGCCTTTGCCCTGTGATAGTGATAAAAAAAGTAAAAAGAGTATGTTAAAGCTAGATTCATATTTAGAACGATTAAATTTGAACGATCCCATCGGGAACGTTTTTGGAGGTGAAATGACTTCAACAATGCATTTGTTTAGGAGTGAAGAAAATGTTATGGAACCAGTTGAATGGTTAGCAATGCATGTTGTGTTTGATAATTCTGATTACAACGAGTAAGTACTTTAAATAGAAATATAATTTTTTTACATTTTTCTGTTTATCTCTTTATTAGATAGTATAGAGTGGTGGAAACGTTATCACATTAATTTCTACTAGTTTAGTGTTTGTAATGGAGTAGTAATAGTAGTATCTATCTAGTGCAAGATTAGTAGCCTTAAAAGTAAATGAAGTGACAACTTAAATACATCACTTAATAAAATGATTAACAATTGCAACTGTCTTTGTGAATGTTGATGGGCTCAAGAGGTCCACATGCAGGGGGATTATCTTGGCAACATGCAAGATATACCGTTAATATAGTTTGTATTTGCTTGTTTGCCAACAGAGTTGTAGAAATTATATATATATCTCCATCAAGTGCAGTCTGTTCACTACAGTTTATAAATATTATTTAATTTCAGAGAATCTCAACTGATCTACAAACAAGAAGTAACTTTGCTATCAGTCTACCACAACTCATCACAAAACTACCTGATCATCTCACCAGATGTTAACAACTTGGAGCTGAACCCATACTCGGTGGAGACACCCTCGGGGGTACAGTGGGGTTATCAATATGCAGTTGAAGTGGAGTTTGACAATGTGGAGGATGGAGATGAATTAGTAATGTTGGTATGGAAATTCTCCTCATATCATTTAAATTAAGAACATCTAGCTATAAAAATGATTGAAGAATTTTCATAACTTTTGTTAGATTAATTAAAAAAATTTATCAAATATTACAGCATTATATTCTTAAGTGTCAAAAAGTCAGTTAGTGTATCTAAGGTTTATTTATCTATTTAATTATTTATTTATTTTTTTGAAGGAAAACCAACAGCTTCAACATCGAAATAGTAGCAGTGATATACTACATTTAGCCAATTAAGGTCTTCACAAATAAGCACTATTTTATATGAATACAAAAAAAACGTACGGACAATTTAGATGTGTATCACATTAGTTTTACATATGCTATTTGTCTACAAAAAAAGGAAGAAAGAAATCCCGGCTTAGCACCCGTCGTACTGTGGTTATTTTGGTGTTAAAAATGTCAATATCGTGTGACTTGCAGATACCATTTAAGGTCTTGCTAGCTTAAGTTTAGAGAATAAATAAAAATATTAAAGATTGCATAAAGTAAATAAACTTCAATGTACGACAAACTCACCGGTACCACAGAATACATAATAGTACCAGTACAGAAGGATCTCTAATCTAAATATTTAATAACCAGTTATGTGCCTATTACTTTACTTTTGTGAAGTTTTAAATAAACCTAAGCTAGATGTTTCCTTAGTAGTACCTACGTAGATGAAACTTATATTAAAGAAAATTATTTTATTTCACAATCTCTGCATAGATACTTTAATCTCTAAGAAGATAGGCATTTGTACCTTGGAATGAAACTCTCTCTTTTAGGTGTTCAGCTAGGTAGGTATATGCGAATCAAATCGCGGAACCCTAATTCTTTTTTCAAAATAAAAGTATCCTAAGTTACTCCTTATAACACCAGCTATTTGCCAGTGAAAGTCCCGTGAAAATCGGTCCACCCGTTCCGGAGATTAGCCGAAACAAACAGACAGACAAAAATATGAAAATTATTTTTTTGATATAAGTACCGTGTAAACATTCAGATACATTTAGTAAAAAACTGTCATTATGACATTACAAATGGACACTTCAAATTTATTTATTTATAGAAGATGTGTATCAGTTGTTGTTGTCCTGTGACCTTGTAAACTTATATACTTTTACGTTTAATTATACTATACTGATTATAATTAATAATATAATCGACGCGACGAACGGACGAAGCGACGTAGCGCGTGAGTGAATATCGCACGACTCATCGGCTCTGCTAGGTACCTGTACCTTCATACCTACTGAGCGGAGTGGCCTGGCCTGCCGATATTATATGCTGCCACCTTTGTAAGAGTCCTATCCTTTTACTTTTTCAATGAAAAAAGTACATTATATAAAAGACATAGACTAGTCCTTACCTTTTTGTTGATAGTCCATATTCACATTTGGCTTTCAGTTAAACAAATTACACAAACGATGGGAGAGGAAACATAAACATTTAATGAACTTCCACATGCCTCCTCCGGGCAAGAGACAGTATTATGTTGCATTAGAGATACTGACTGCCGAGGGATTTGATATGGACAATCTTTACATTGAATTTGATATTAAGGTAAGTGAAAGATAACAAGCTTTTAAGTACGTCTCAGAGACAATAAGTTCCATGGTGTTGTAGAATGGAATTTGAGTAAGTACTAAACTCTAAATTGAGTGTGTTCTGAGTTTGTTAATATAGGCTGGCTATCTACTACCCTACCAGAAGCAACTAGAAAAGTTAAGAGCATTATTCTAATTTGACTTCTATTTTGTATCAAGCTCTTAGCATGACTCTTCACCTATACTAGTAAGTTGTATGCACCGGAAAATTTACACATTTGCCGCCAGTAGCCTATTAAAATTTTGCCGCCCCTACCGGTCGGTCTATCTAATTCGATACCCCAGGACAAGACATAAAAAATAATGTGGGCCCAAAATCTGCCACTCTAGGCTTCAGCCTACTCAGCCTATTGGTAAATCCGCCACTGGTTGTATGTAAACATTTTTCAACTAGAATCTTACTAATAAAATAAAGGCGAAAGTTTGTGAGGAGGATGGACTTTGTTACTGAAATTTGGTGCAGAGACAGATGTCGTCTGGAATAACCCATAGGCTACTTTTTATACCGTAAAAATGTACTCTTCGCGTGGGATAGATTTCACCGAAATGTCCACGCAAACGAAGTCGGGGGTAACAGCTAGAACTTTATACTTTTCATGGTCCCATTAAAAAAAGAAGACAGCTGTTTTAAATAGAATATTTTATACTAGCTGCGCCCCGCGGTTTCACCCGCGTAAGTCCCGATCCCGTGGGAATATCGGGTTAAAAAGTAGCCTATATGTTAATCCAGGTCTCCAGTTATTTACATACCAAGTTTCATCGCAATCGGTTCAGTAGTTTTTGCGTGAAAGAGTAACAAACATCCATCCTTCCATACTCACAAACTTTCACGTTTATTATATTAGTAGGACAATGTGTGCCGAATTCAACAAAGTTTTATTGACTTCAGCAATTGCGCCATTAAGCCATTTGGTATGGATAAAATAGTATCTACAACCTACATAAAAACGAATGTCTTTAAAAACTTTGTGCATCACTTTTTAGAATAATTTACTTGACAAGTCCCAGGAAAATTGTAACTACTTTTAGCAGTTTCCAGTATGTTATTTGTGAATTATGTTTTTTGGTTTCAGGTGCCAGAAGAACTTCGATCCGAAGATATCCTCCACGGCCGCACCCATACAAGTGTAGCTAATTCTGTAGAATCCGTTGAGGAGTGGACCTTCGGACATAGTCTGGAGTTTACCATAGAAACTGATTCTGGAATAGGTATTAGATATTTTTTTATAAAATTGAACACTTTCGACCAGTTGCTTGAGAATAGATACGTAAACATTGTATATATTAATAACATAGGTAAACATACTGCATGTCGTGGGCTTGATGTTAATCAGTGTAGTCAAAAACACTTTTCCCCAAGGGGCCGTATTCCGAATTACAAATAAACACAATGGTCAATATTCGGTAGGGTGATGCACATCGTCCGGTGCGTTCGAATGTTTGCTACACATGCTTTGTATTGTATTGACATCGTCAATGCGGTTAACTTTGGCCAATGTTTTGAGGCAGGTAAGTAACTGTTATTGGGTTATTCAGTCAGTAAATTTCCTTTTTTTTTTTTTCTCCGGGCCTTTTCCTAACTAAGTTGGGGGCGGCTTTCAGTCTACCTCCAGCAGATCTCCACAACCTAAGTACTATCCGATATAGAAGTTCTATAGTTAGACCAAGACCAGGTTGTCGGACTTTTTTTAGGGCTCCAACTACCCGTAACGAATGCCACAAATGTTCAACCGGGACTGATGGCTTAACGTGCTCTTTGAGACACGGAGGGGTCTCAATGTGTTAAGAATGATCACCCATCCTAATACTAACCTGACTTGTATTGCTTTACCTTACAATATATGCTAACCTACTTCGGTTACCACTAAGCCACGAGACAGTAAAAAAATAAAATAACATTTTTACAGATCCTCCACCCCTCAAGTTGTTCTTCGAAGTGATATCCACGGACTGGTGGGGTCGCCATCGAACGGAAGGTTACACTTACTTTCCGTTACCACTTGCTCCTGGTCACTATACCAAGACAATGTGCTGCAAGAGACCAGAGGAGCTCGACATAGTAATGGCAAAAAGCAGACGGTTCTTTTTAGGAGGATGTCACCTAATCAAGGATTTGAACGTCCTTGTTGAACCACATACTAAGGTGATGTTATAGACCTAATATAAGTGTTCTAGAAACTCAAGCAAAAAGATCCTAGGGCTGGGGGGTTATGACCGATATTTTAATTCGAATATTTCTAAAATATGTAGCAAGTCCTTGTTGTAGTTTGTTTAACAGTGAAATTCTATTGTTTAGTTATTTTCAGGGGATTTTGATCTTTTTTTATGATATAGGGGTAAACAAGCAGACGGGTCATCTGATGGTAATTGACTACCGCCGGCCATGGGCACCTGCAACTCAAAGAGTAGCAAGTGCGTTGCCGGCCTTTAAGGTGGGAGTAGGGGAAGGGGGAAAAGGGGGGGGGGGAAGGGTTAGGGCCTCCGGTAACCTCACTCACTCGGCGAAAAGCAATGCAAGCATTGCTTTACTGCCGGTTTTCTGTGAAGCCGTTTTATCATTTCGGCACGTATCACCCATACGTGCCGAAGCATGACTCCTACGATCAGTTTTTTTTTACTAAGAATTTGCAATTTTAGTGTTTAGTGTGTGTGAAGCGCTGACTAAGAATCTCCGCTCTGCCTTTGAGGTGAAGGCTATATCCGCTCTGCAACTGCTAGACTTATACCGTTGTAGTAAAATATAATAATAGGTATTATTGTACCTACACAATATTAAGCAGACCTTTAGGCCACGTTCAGATGACGGCCGTTGGACACGCGTTTTGCTACCGCGCGTTGACGCTCGTCAACAAGAACACGCATTTTGTTCAAGTCGTTCACATGCTAACGCGTGTTTTGATCCGACGCTTCCGTGACTAAAGCCATAGGCGTTGACGCTCGCTTTGAGAACAGCAACCGTGTGTTGAACCATTTCGAGCCACTTTTGACGCTTAATAATTCATAATCTATTTGTGTCGATACACATCAAACGCGCTTAAGTCACAGCTAGTCAACTTTCGAGGAAACGGTGTTGCTGCTGTCTGACTTATCTTGTGATCTAAAGTACAGTGCAATACTGCCAAAACGTTCGAAATGATATCCATGGGCAACACTATGAAAAACAAAGATAAACCACCATCAGGTTTTTAAATAAACTGGTTTTTATTTTGGGCATAAGCACTTTTGATATTAACAATATGGATTTAAGCTCATTTGAAAGGAACTGACACTGGACTTAAGCGATTATGAAAAACCACCATCTGACTTAGGCTGGTTTGATGTAACTAACTAATAAAGGGATGTACTTGGGTAAGTAGACTAGGGATAAAAAAAAAAAACTATCTTAAAAACTGTTAAAACATTGGTTGCCAAACGGGTTTGCAAAATACAACAAAATTATTTGTTTTTAAACTTTCACGACTTTGAAACATATGTGTAATTCGGGACTTAATCGCGATAATATTTAAAAGGTACAATACCTCTTGGTTACCCGACGTTTCGAACGAATTGCACCGATCGTGGTCACCTGTGTACCATTTAAATATTATCGCGGTTAAGTCCCGAATTACACAAAATTATTTACTCAACAAAATGTTACAATTTTGTTTTACATAGGAATGATAGATAATTTTTAGGAAGTGATATACCTAGCTACCATGACCTTTTTACGACATAGAATCATTTTGCACCTATGTAATATAAATCTTAATCAACTAAGGGAAGTCACTGCAAAAAAATATTATTTTGTAGGTAAGTAGTACCTATATACTCGTAATAAAGCCATAAAAGAAAGCACGTGGTAGTTCATGCCCGTTCCACTACACAAAATCCAAGATTTCATCTGGTAGGTATTCAGCATCATCATTTACTACATTATCATCGTCTTGTGGCAAGTTTTCATTTTAAGACAATACATTTTTGTAATACTCTAAGTCAGGTAAGTCTCTGCAGGCGTCACCAAAATACTTTTCAAGAAGTTTTCTAACGTCGGTTAATTTTTCACTTTTAACATTAAAAGATGCTTCTATTCTGTCCGGTTGAATTCTAGATATAGCTTTTCCACGTTTCGTTATAGCCTGGGGATTGCAAATATCATTTCTATAGGAAATTTCGCCTAGAACCAAGATTTTCCGGCGTTCTTTCTTTTCTAAGATAATCCGCTTCGTTTTACTTATCTGGAAATGTTTGAGTGCTAAACGTCGAATGATAGCATAAGACGCCATGATATCAATATAGGTCTGAGGGTTGCATATTCTTTCTAGCCGTCTTATATTTTTTTCGGTGAAAGCAAATACCCGATCTGGTGGAATAAAGCTATGCTATTGATTCAGGCAATGGTATAAACAAGATGATATTTCATTAGCGCCTTTGGATGCCATGTCTTCTGTCGACACATGAATAAACATTGTTTTTGGTGAGGTTAGCGTGAGAGTTTCCCTCAACAATCGTGAAGATGCTATTTTTGGCAAAGGTAAATTCTTCTGACAGTCAAAAGACAAAATAAGGATTTCCAGGTCATCTTCCTTCAATTGCTCTCATTTTGTCTATCCTATACAGCGTACGCAATTTCTGTTTCTCAGTTTCACTTTGCTGTATTTTTAGCTTTTCTAACAGCTGCAAGCAGTCCGAACACGAACCCAACATTGAAGGAGGTATTATATACCTTTCTGAAAAAACTTTTAGTCACCGAGTATCCCGGCATCGACTAGTTCTCATACATTTTGTATAATTTAGAGATGTTCAGGCTTGGATCCAAATATATTCTCCTTTTTAATTTGCCTCTGTAATAATGGCTTTCTAACGGCTGAAATTTCATCACAAATTTCTGTACAGCTTCTCTTTTCGAACGGAAATAGAAGTATTTTCGGTCTCCTTCACGTTTTTCTGATGGGGTTTCTCCTGTGGCTGCGAATAGATTAGAAACCCCTTTTATTCTGCCCTGTTTTGATTTTTAATATACCACAAAATGCAGCGAGGCAGACAGGAATTTTTTGTTTAGTTTTTTGCTTACTAACAAAATACTGCTTTGAATATTCGCTCCATTTCGAGTATTTTTTCTTGGGCGTTTCCTTTTAACAGGGTTCAAAACTAAATGTTGCAAAATATAATTATTATCTTGACTAATTTTGTTAGGATGACTAAAACCTTTTATGAAAGTAAAAAATGTCGCTTGAAGTTAACGTTTCGCATTTGTATACACTCTTTTTATGGTGTTGACAATTTGGTTTTTCTGGCAAGGTTTTCGCAGAGTACCTGAAAGTAACATTTAAAAACTAACTTCAGAAACTAATATTATCAATATAAAACGCACGACCACCTGGGGAAAACGTAAGTAGTAGTAGGTATATAGCTATATAGGACAGACAACGTTATAAAACATTATTTATAAATAAATTATATTGGTTAAAATATGTAGGTAATGTGCCTACATATTTTAACGAATAATTTATTTTACTTCTTTGGAACTTTGACCGTCGAACAATTTGAAATGGATTAAAAGTACGAAATAATGTTGCTAATTACCATAAAACCTTCATTAAAAAAAAACTTTGCTTAAAAAGGGTAAAATTAGGTAACTACTTAATTAGTATTTCTATGTAGACCCGGGGATGGTAATATCTGTTAGGAGTTTTCGGCCCTGTTTTTGAATGATATGAATCACCACGTGACAATGACACAACTCAAACAAAGTGAAATTAGACCAGTAAACTTACAAATCTTCTTTTCTTCTGTTTTTCATTGTGCTTCAACTGTAACTTCTTTTTAGATAATTCTGGTTTCACAAGTCTTATTGTGTCTTCCATAATTTAATAAAAATCAAAGCACACGATACGATCTCCACCAATTTATGAAAACAATGGCGGCCATGACACTGTGCAGGGCTGTCTGTCATTGGTCGAATCGGACTTGGGTGAGTTTAATTTATACTGACATTGTGACAATGACATAAGCAATATTGAAAAGAAAACTAATATTTTGAGCCTTATTTCAATGAGTAAGAGTGAGGGCTTTGATTGATTTGATCTGAACTGAAATATTTATTTTCGCGCGCAAAATGTAACATAAATACTTGATTTTTTGTTTATTTACCATTTTCACAAAGCATGAGTTGTGACACTTTATTTTAGGCAGTTTATTAAAATAAAAAATATAACACAAGAAATGCCAAAAACATACTACTACTTACTTTTATTTTTATTCCACAGCAAAACTCACTAATAGGTATATAATGAAGATGAAAAAAATCTTTCAATATGTATGTTATGTATACATAATAATTTAGCTCTCTTACGTTTCTTGCCGCAAATTTCGGAAAGTGTTTGAACCCTAAAAGTTCACTCCGTTCCACCCTTCTCCATTTTGTCGACTCGCAAGTTATTTTTCCTGTCATTCGAACAGTATTTTGCTCCTCTTCCAGTAAGTCTCACGCTGTTAATTTTTTTTTGCTTTTATATTTTTTGATGTCCGTCAGCACTGGTCTATTTGACGCGCGGCTAGCGCCCGTCATCTGAACGCACTTTTAAAGTAGAACAGGTAGAGTATGGGGGTCGACATTACAGTAATAACATACTTGGATGTCACACGAGCCGCCGGGGTTCGAGGTCGACAGCTCAGTGGGTGTGCTCCGGGTGGCGAAAATCCAAAAACTTTCAAATTTTCACACGATTACTTTATTATGTAAATCTGACACACTGAATATGATTTTACTACTGATTCTGAGCTAAACAATGATAATCTGATGAACTTTCTGAGCCTTTTTTCACACAACCGTTCGCGTCCAGCGATGATCAATGATGGAATGCATAGATAATTAATCCTAATGTTACCACAGAGTATAAAATGATCTTAATCGATAATGACAATATAAACTTACTAAGAACACATTATGATTTGAAATATTGAAATGAAAAAAACATGTTAATTTGATTAACATTCCTGGCCAGCAGGGAAAGAATTCTAGAACATAATACAATAGTGATTCATACCAACTATGACTACTTAACATTTAATGTTTACAATAATAAAGGTTTACAAATCTAAGTATTATAATCATCCGACTTAGGTAACTTACATAATTTGACTACAGGTCTGACCAACTCACCAAACTGAGTTTTTAATTTAACTGACCGTACAATTGAATCCTTCCCCTTATATAATTCTATGACCCTACCTCGTCTCCATTGAAGAGGCGGTGAATTTTCATCCTTAATTATGACCAAGTCATCTAATTGAATACCTTCTGATTGACTATACCATTTATTTCGTAATTGCAATGTACTGAGATACTCTATATGCCAACGACCCCATATACTTTGATACATTTTCTGAATAACTTGAAAGCGTGACAAACGTGACATTTTTGTATCCTTCCAATGAGCCTCCGGTAAGGCTACTAATGGCTTACCTACTAGGAAATGACCTGGTGTTAAAACCTCTAAATCACACGGATCGTCTGACATCGGAATTAAAGGTCGGGAATTGAGAATCGACTCGATTTTAGCAAATACCGTGGTGAGTTCCTCAAACGTTAGAATTGTATCTCTTACCTCTCGCTTGAGTAGATTCTTCGCGCTCTTCACGGCACTCGCGAATAAGCCCCCCATGTGTGGTGCGGCTGGTGGGTTGAACTCCCATCTAATATTCTGACGTCTGAATTCTTCCTTAAGAATAAGCTCGTGATCTAATAAGAACTGATTGACCTCCTTGAGATAGTTGTTGGCACCAATAAAGTTTGTTCCCCGATCTGATCGTATGAGTGAAGGTATACCTCTTCTACTGACGAACCTAGTGAAGGCAGCAATGAAAGCTTCCATGGACAATGAAGATACGACTTCAAGATGAACAGCCTTCGTAGCTAAACATACGAAGACACATAAATAAGCCTTTACTGATTTCGCATTCCTGAGAAGACTACTCTTCACCAAGAAGGGACCTGCGAAGTCTGTTGCTACCCCAGAAAATGGCATAGCAGCCGTGACCCTATCTGGGGGCAAATCTGCCATGAATGGTGGCTGAGATGAAGCCTGAAACCTGAAACAAATTAAACATTTTCTGACTATCCTAGAAACCTGACATCGAACTGATGTGATCCAATATTCTCTCCGGAGAATAGCAATGAGTGCGCTAGTGGCTGCATGACAATAAGATCTATGATAATATTCTATGAGTAGTTGACAAAACTTATGATCCTTAGGCAACAAATATGGATGACGAGCCCCATATTGTAACTCTGATCTCCTTAACCTGCCTCCAACTCTGAGCATTCCTTCTTCATCAATGAAGATGCTGAGTTTTTGTAATGCCTTTCCTATTGGTTTTCCTTGTCTGAGCCGAACCATTTCCTCACTGAATGCTTCCTTCTGAAGTTTCCTAATCCAATACTTATTGGCCTCTCTTGTTTCATTGAGTGACAACACAGTTGATGAGTTCCTATCTTCCTTCCTAAGGCGAAGATTATGTACATATCTCAGTATGTATGCGGTAACATTGATGAGCTTAGTATATGAGCTGACCCGAGTCAGTAATGACATCTCCCAAGATTCAACAGGTGTAACCACATGTATAACTTTCTTGAATCCAGGTAAATTTTCTGGGACTGTTATAGGCGTCCAAGGCCACTCTGACTTATTGTTGTGAAGCCATTGGGGTGACCACCACATTTCACAATCAATTAGTTCCTTAGCTGACATCCCTCTTGAAGCATAATCCGCAGGGTTAAGTTCAGATCTGATGTGACGCCATACCATATTCCTTGTTGAAGATTGAATGTCTTGAACTCGATTACATTCAAAGGTCTGGAGATGGTGTGGTTGGGTATTTAACCACGCCAATACAATTGAACTGTCTGACCATGCATTTATACTATCAATCTGAATTGAATCTTCGTAAGCTCCCGCTACATGATTAAGAAGTTTATATAGTAAATGAGCTGCGCTAAGCTCTAACTTAGGTATGGTTTGCCTCGTTTTCCTAGGCGCGACCTTTGACTTGCTAAAGAGAAGCTGAACCATTACCTTTCCTTGAGAATCAACGGTTCTGAGGTAGACGCAGGCTGCATACCCTAGCTCCGAAGCGTCTCCAAATCCATGAAGTGAGTATGATACTGCTCCTGGTAATGAAACACATCTAGGTAATTGAAGATATGATAAATATTGAAGATCATGAATGAGACCTTCCCATTGTTGAGTAATTGAATCTGACACTGGTTCATCCCAAGTAAACCCATCCGTGAATAATGATTGAAGTAAGACCTTAAATCTGAATATAATTGGGGTACAATAACCACAGGGATCATATAACCTTGCTATTGTACTTAGAATATTCCTCTTTGTTGTGGCTCTTCCACTAGGAATATTAAGTTGATAAGAAAGTGAGTCTGAGTTTGGATCCCATTGAATCCCTAGTACCTTGATGAAACTCCTGTCTTGAGTATCAAACTGCCGCGGTTGTTCGCAGTGATCTCCAGGAAGGTCAGCAAGCACCTCCGCCTTATTTGTTGACCATTTCCTTAATTCATAGCCTGCACTATTCATCATGTCTATGAGTTCTGACTTGATTGTCTGGATCTCAGATATATCCTCTCCGCCACAGAGGATATCATCAACGAACACCTGACGTCGGACAACGTCAGCAGCCCGTGAGTTTGGGTGATTTGACTCCCAATCATCCGCTAATTGAAGTAAAGTTCTAATTGAAATGAATGGACTAGATCTTAACCCATAGGTATTAGTATTGAGCTCATAAACCTTAATCCTGTCTGAGGGGTCCTTTCTCCAGAGAACCAGTTGGTATTTCCGATCCTCTGGGTGTATCCATGTCATTCGAAACATCATCTTGATGTCTGTAGTAAAAACCACCTGGTATCTCCTGAAATTGAGTAATATCTTTGTGATATCATTCTGAAGTGGTGGGCCAGAATGTAATGACTGATTGAGGGACACCCCCGTGGATGTTTTCCCACTCCCATCAAAAACTACTCTTAATTTATCTGTACCTTTCTTAAAGATACCATGATGAGGGATAAAATAGTGTTCTGAATCAAACTGAAAGTTAGATATTGACATATGACCAAGTGACTCATAATCAGCCATAAATTCCTTATATTTCTTTGCAAATTCTGGACACCTTTCCATTTTCCGTTCTAATGACTTAAACCTCTGAATAGCCAACGCCTTCGACTCACCTAGAGGAGACCTGTCTGATAACAATGGTAACCTAACCATGTACTTGCCATCTGGCATTCTAGTAGTAGTGGACTGATACAACCTTTCAGCCTGAAGATGATCCAAATGTCTGACTGGTTCTGATGGTGGTTCCTCCACCTTCCAGAATTTCTCCATGACTTCCTCAAGTTTAGTGGCCAGCAATCCATAATCCTGTACTGAAGTGACGTCCCTTTGTGACCGTGTCTGAGCTGATTCTTGTTGACAGTTCATTGACCCCATGATGACATGACCAAAACATGTTCCATAAGCAGCTAGTCCTGGAATGTTGAGATCTGATTTAGTTCCATTAAATACATAGTTTAATATATCCGTTCCAAGTAGTAAGTCTACCCCTTGAGACTTAGCAAACCTCTGATCTGACAAGTTGATTTCTGATGGGATGACACGATCCTTGAAGTTTATTGAATGTGATGGCATATCCGCCGTTAATGAATACATGACTATTGCCCTCGTACTGATGATAGGTACCAATTTCCCTACAGGTTTGATGACTAACTTAACTGAAGTCCCTGGTAAATCAACCCTTTTCTGACCTATACCAATAATATTGTGTTTATAAGACTGTTGGTGTAGCCCTAACTCCTGTACTAATGACTGCGTGATAACTGATACACTTGCCCCAGTGTCTAATAAAGCCCTTGCTTTGAAATATTGACCATTACCTGCCCTGACGCTGACCACCGCTGTTGGGCATAGGGTGACAGGTAGTGAGTCACTGATAGCACCAACAGTACCCTCTCCTCATTCTGAATGATCTGGGCTGCGCCTTGACCCGAATCGCAGCTCATTAAACCTAATTTGAGCTTGACGAGCTCGCTCTCCGATGTTTCGTTCTGGCCTGACTTGTGGGACTGACTGAGCTTGATCCTGCAATGTGACTGTCGCATGGTCTGTGACCTGTTCCTGACTATGAGGTGCTGATTGATGCACCGGTCGTGGACTGACAGGCGATCTCCGACCCTGATATGCCCGAGCCCTGTTATGTGCACTGTCCTCTACACATAGGAGAGTGTTGTGATCCTCTGATTTGCAGTGCTTGCACCAGTTTTTAGCAGCACACTCCCGTGCATAATGCTTCCTGAGGCATCTGAAGCAATGGCCTGATTTAAGAGCCCAGCTCTTCCTACCCTTGGGCGGTAGGGTTAAAAATTCAATACACCGGTATAACCCATGGTCTGATGAAGTACAATAAGAACATACCTTGGGGATCTGATGGTCTGATACCTGAGCAACGGTGCGTCCTGGTCCTCTTGTCACCACTCCACGGCGAGGAGTCTCCCTGGCTGATGAAGATGCTGCACCGGTGTTAGTGCGACGAGGCTGGTCCTGCATCTGAGTGGATATTCGACACTGCTCATCTAACACCTCCATGAGCTGTGTAAATGTAGGCAGTACTGAGGTATTTTTACCATACCTTTCCTCAAAGGTACGTCTGACATCAACTGGCAACTTCTGCAAGATTAAAAACACCAATAAATAAGACCATTCTGATACCGGCATGGCTAACTTGTCCAGTGCTTGGGTGCTCTCACGGAGCGGGTCATAAAACTGTTTCCTGAGTTGACTGCTGTCGCTCACAGCGGGCAAGTTCATGATGCGAGAA